>VDFB02217495.1:12000-57073 GCA_007258455.2 Sequoia sempervirens
CAAACTCAACATATATTTTTTTAATAAAGAAAAAATGGTATATGACAATTGTTGTTTGGTGGTTTATCAAAAACCATACACCAACGATCCCAAAATTTATCTACAATGTCCCTATACATGCACCATTTTATAGAAAGTTTTGTTTATTAACATTAACCTGAAAAACCAAAGTGGGTTAACAAATAAAGAGGCTATTTGGGCTTTGGTTATTCCGAGATCTTTCACATCATCATAGGACAATCCACATGCATAGTATTCCCTCATGTCTTCTCACCACGAATGAAAGGCATTATGTTGGGTGGAGAGGGTTTCTACATTTTTAATTATATCCTTCAATGTGTTTGACATCTCGAATAATTGAGGGATTCTCTTATAAACTTCGGAAATGCCCTTTAATTGCTGCAATTTTTCACCAATTAATTCTTCAATTGATGGCTACAGAGGTGGTGGAGTGTTTGGTATTTGCGCACCATTCTCGCTCGGTGGATCATTTGGAATTTGTGCATTTTCATTCTCTGCCAGGATCATTTGGAATTTGTGCATTTTCATTTCAACCGGTGGATCATTTGAATTTGTGCATTTTCATTCTTAGCAACCATAATGCCTGATTAAAGTTAAAAACTAATTAATCTAATTGAAATTAGATAGTACTTTTTAACAAAAATCTATAAAATTCTCTAATTTTAAATACAAATACATAAACAACACTATTTTAAAATCAAAATCCATAAAAAACATTCATTTTTTTTTAATCAAAATCCATCCTAAACTCAAAATTTTCATAAAAATTCAATCAAAAACCTTATTTTGAAAAAAAATTCATAAAAAACTAATTGAAATTATACAAATCTAATTCAAAATTTGATTAAAGCAAGGAAATATCTAAAATATAACCTTTTCAAAACAGATATGGGATATGTGGAGAACCTCCTCACTGTGTGCCATCGCCTATTTATGAATGCCAAATGATTTTAACAGGCCCAATTTTTTTATATATATGTTCAATTTGGATCGGATATCCAATATGGAGATCTTGGTTTGGTTTTTGCTTTGGAAGTTTGTACTAACACCTGAGCCACAAAAAATTCAACTCGACATTTCTACATTTTTGGATATCCGATATGGAGATCTTGGTTTGGTTTTTGCTTTGGAAGTTTGTACTAACACCTGAGCCACAAAAAATTCAACTCGACATTTCTACGTTTTTGGGTCGATGAAAGACGTGTTTTTTCCTCATTGCCACTTTTTGGCCCATCATGATCCTGCATATACCCAAAAAAGGATTTGATTTCTTTTCTTCTGCATCCAATACTTATCCCTTGCTTTAATTTAGCCCTAATCTTATCCCATGTCTAACCTTTTTAATCTTATCACATGTCATTCGAGATTGGATTTCCTATAAAAAAGCTCCATCATTGTCATTTCTTCCACCTTAGAAATCTTGGACATCTTAGACTTCTTGGAAATCTTGAGAGCTTAGTGCATTCTAATTATTTTAAAAATTTAATATTTTTCTTTGCTATTGTCTTTAGTCCATACTTGCATACTTAAGAATAATCTGAGGGCATTTATTATACAACAAAATGGAGAAGTGTAATGAGGTGCATGAAGACTTTTTGGTGAGATTGTTCTTTGGTTTACTCCTTTGTACTTTATTGTTAGCTAGGGTTAGTTTATACATGTTTACTTGCTAACATATAAAATTTTCCCTATGCTACGGACCTAAATGCAATATATAATTATCGATTTGTTTCTTGCACACACAGTCCATTTTAAGTTTGCAAATATAGGAAGAGATCCTTGAAACAATTGATCTAAATTAACAATATTTTATCATTGATCACATATTCTTCTTATAAAATTTGTAATTTATTTTTTCATAGATCTAGAGACTTAATTATATCAAGCCTTAGAGTCTTCAACATCTTGATAATATGAATGTGATATGCCTCACATTTAGATGATCGTAAAACCTAGGGGGGCCTAAATGCAATATATAATTACCAATTTGTTTCTTGCCTTAAGTATCTCAGAAGCATTTCAATGTATATGTTATAGTCTCATTAATGTGATTATAAATGACTCAATTGAGATATATTTATTGAAAAAGAAAGAGAAGATTGAAAACAAGATACATACCTCGAAGCACATAACATACCTTCGAAGAGCCCGAGTACTTAGGCAAAGAAAGGCCAAGATGGTTGAGAATGAGCTTGGTTGCTCCAATTCTTGCTTCACACAACATACTCAAATCTAAACTCAACCATACTTGAAAATGCCCACCCTCTGAACTACTTTGAACTAATTATCTCCTTCGACAAGGCTGGGGTCAAAACTCTCTTGGGTGCAACTTCCATTGTTTACTTACTTGGCTAATCCGACCTTTTAATACAAACCCTAATTCACATGGACTCCTGTAGATCAACAAAAAAAAAAAATATTGGATAGTAGAAGGTGGATCGGATAAATATTTGAGCTAAAGAAAACTTTGGATCCACAAATTGAAGAAAAAATAATAACACTCCACATGCAGAGGAAGAGTCAACAAAATTATTTTGCAGTCCTAAAATCAAACCATTTACTAACGATGTAAAACCACACCATAACTTCAATCAAGCAATTCAAAATAGATTAATGTTGCACTCTATAAACACTTAATGAAAAGAAAAAAATGAATCGGTATATAATTACGTCGAGAGGTGTATTACGACATCCACCAAAAAGCAATTCAATGTAAGGAAAAACTCTTTAGCTTGAATTTGACGTTCAAATGACATGCAGTTGGCATAACTACATTCATTGTATGTAGATGCTTTTTCAAGTAGATTTAAAACATGTTTAAAATGGATTTAAAAATGGTTTTACATAGATTTGTTATCTTTGTTTAACAGTCATCATTGATGGGTAGTGTTAGTTTAGGGATTTTGAGGCATCGATTCATCAATTCAGCCTCCTTTACAGTTAAGTGATTGTAAGGAAATGAAATTTCCATTTTTCTTTTCCTTTATCGAAATGGGTATTGCTCAATTTTTTTTGAAATTGAATCATATTTTAAAAATATAAAAATGTTTAAGATGTTCTCGTTGGAATCAAGGTTAAAATCATGAAGGACAACTCTACCTGCTCATGTTGATTTTTTATATTTACATATGGATCTCCATGGAATTTTTTGATTGTTCTTAATTGGTTTTGTTTAAAATTTAGATCTTTAGTGCAATTTTTGTTGCTTAGTGAGGGCTTATGAGTTTTGAATTGTTAATTCAACCTCCTTCTTTGTTTGGATGATTGTAAGTATTCTAGATTTTAATGTTTATTTTCTTTTATCAATTGGGTATTGATTTTAGCTACTCCCATTGATTTTATTTTGTAGTATGGGTTCTCATGGGAGTTATTAAGTCTCTATAGTCTCTTTATGATTTTCTCTCCATGCACATGAGAAATATGAATGCACAATGATTGGACTTGTTACATGGTAACCATTTTCATCACTGATCTGTCATGAAAAGACTAAAATTTTCTTTATAGCCAACACCAATAAAAGGTTATCATGTCTTTGTCTCTCTTCTTCTTGGTTCTTTCCAAGTTCTTATTTATATTTTTCAACTATTTTAATTATTCTGTCATGAATAGTTGTTTTTGTTAATATGTAATGTTGAAGGTTTAATTCAATATTAAAATGAAGTTTTGTGAATATGATATTGAATTTCTTAAGAAGAAAATTAAACACTTCGCTCAAATAATTATGTTCAATAATTCTTTCAAAATTATCTCATGTAAAAGATGCTCAAGTAGAACTATTAAATTGGACATTTTTCTTGAATTTCATTACAAATCAAACCTTCCAAAATACACACTTAAATAAATAAGGATAAAGGAAATTTTGTTATGGTTAACTTGTTTTTTGTTTTAATAAAATTAAATATTTTGATTTTATGAAACATAAATTGGAAACATTTTGTATATGGTTTAGAATTGTTGATTTACTTTCTTATTCTTTCTATTTCCTAACTTTATTGACCAAAAAATTTTGCTAGTTAAACACAAGAAAATATGTTTGAAATATTATCAAATTGTATATTAATATAAAATTTGTGTTAAATTACTACGCAAACAAAAAAAATTCTAAAATTGAAAAATTAATTATGAAATAAATTTCTTAAATTTACTATTCCATATAAAAGTAAGTTTCTAAATTAATATTTAAAATTAAAAAATATTGAATTTTTTTTTTTTAAATTATTGGTTGATGAAACAAAAAAATCAAATCAAAGAGATTTGATAAAAAAAAAAAAGAATAAATAAATAATAAAATTAATTTAAATATTTGCATAAACTAAAAGAACAAATAAATAAATAAATAATATTTTTAATTACAAAGAGAAATAAAAAATGAAAATGATAACTCTCTCTCATATATATATATATATATAATTAGTTTACTAATCCAACTCCCTTCCATATTCACATATCCAATCATATATCTAAATTAAATTCATAAATTGACATATTACTCTTTTCACTCCAAAATTTTGTTAGAAACAATTAACTAAAATACAACAAATGCAATATATATATATATAACAACAACTTAAAAAGTTTCCAACAGTCACGATGAGAAACTTTCCCAACACAAAAAAAAATAAAACAAAAAATCTATGAGAAACTTTCCCACTGAGAAAAAAAACTAAAACAAAACATTGGGAAACATTCCCAACCTGAAATAGAAACAAACATTTTTTTTCTTATTTTAACAAATTTACCATTGCACATATACTAAGTTCATGCAATCATTAGAGTTTTGATATTCTGATAACTTTTATTAGAAAAAAATGTGTCGACGAAAAGCTGGCCAGGACAACGTCAGACATGCAATTCCCATGCAAATGAATGTGGTGGTGATTAGTTAATGGGGAGAAGGGCGTAAATTTGATGGCCGTATGACCATATTTAGAGATTTTTGTTGTAAAATACAATCAAAATTTTAAGAAGATTGTATTAGATGAAAGGAGAGATTTTGGATAGATTGTCAAAATTTATATAGAACTATAATTATATATATATATATAAAATTTTACTTACACTAAGGTATATCATAATGTTTTAAGAGCACCTTTGCATAGATAACCGTCATTAAAAAATTTGTTGACAAGAAAGGTCAACCGTCAAATTTAAGGCCTGATGGGGAGGTTACATTTGATCATTATGACAAGAAGGGAAATTAATGAGGTGATAATTGGTGGGAGAGTTAAAAAGAAATATTTTTGAAAAAAGCATTTTCATTATAACATAATTTATGAGGGTTGTAAACCCATGTTCATATGTGGAATGTTTTCATATAAATTTAAAATTATAGAAAAAGGATAATTTAAAAGGGGGCTAAAAATAAGTATTGAAAAAAATGCCTCATGACTTCATAAATTTCTTTCCCTCCTTTTCATTTGCCTCCAATTTCTCCCTTCAAATTTTACCTACAAAAACTATTATTAATACTATTCATTCATACATGTAAAAGAAATTATACATTTCTAAAAATAAAAATTAAGTCCACATTTAGTAGGTCTATTTGGACAAAAATATTTACTAGCATACATATCTATAATAAATATATATAAATTATGTTAAGAGATATCATTATAGAGTCATCTATTTAATTTATGTTTTAAAGCAGTTTTCTAGCAAATAAAACAAAATTTGTATTGTGATTTGAAATTGTTTTAAACCAAAATAAAAGATGTTTTAATGATATTTTATTATTTAATTTTGTGAAAAGGAATTATCAAACAATAAATTTCCATTGACATAATTAATATAAATATCTCAAATATCTATTTAACTAACAATCACACCTTGCTGTGTAATGGGTATGTCAAAGAGGTGTGGAATTCCAATTAGGGAAAATTTAAGCCTACTTTTTGCATAAATTTGTGTATTACATGAGTTCAATTGGTTGGTCATTTGAAAAATGATATTGTTTGTGCAACAAAGTTCTCTAAAAATGAGTGAAAGAAAACCTTTGAATCAAGAAGATAATGAAGGTCTATGAAGAGGGATAGGGGAGAGATAGAGAGAGAGATGGATGGGTAGAAAGAGGGAGACATTTCTAGAGATGGAGGGGGGAGAGGAATATAATGGTAGAAGTAGAGATGAATATATAACTAGTATATATATATATAAAGATATATATAAAGAGGGTAAAAACTTTATTAATCAACAAGAATAGTACAAAGCAAGATCAGGAAAAACCAAAAAGGGCCAAGGAACATCCAACAAGAGATCAAGAAGTAGTCATACAACATCTCATATCCTCAGTCACCCAACCCTCCAAATCCTGAGCAAGATCCTTTGGTAAACGATTCCAATCATCCACCAACCAAGACTCACTCTTTTTAGAAGCCCATTTGGCCAACCCATCAGCCACCTTATTCCATTCCCAAGGGATATGAGAAAAGGTGATAGAATCTAGTATATCTCCAAGACTAATGATTTTCTTAGCCACCACCGCAAGCTACCAATTAACATCATCAAATTGTCGTCTATTTATCAAGTCCACGACCACTTGGGAGTCTAACTCATAGATAATCTTATTCCACCCAAGTGCATAAGCCCTCCTCAAAGCCAAAAGAATGGCCAAGGAATCCATAAGGTTATTAGAGTGTCGGCCCCTATACTATGAAAAGAAAAATACAACCACCCTAAAACTATCTCTTCTCACTCCACCAACACTCGCGGGCCTAGGATTACCACTAGCAAACCCATCTGTGTTGATTTTCAAGACTCCAGAGGGAGGAAGCATCTAATTCCCCCTTGAAGACCTTCCCTCTAGTGCACCTACCATGCCCAATCTTGGGTCTTCCAGCACCACCAACCAAAATTCCCAACTTATGGATCACTCCAGTATCTCTAGGATCCACTGGGACTAACAAGTCGCATTTAGAATATAATGTATCCTACAAGGTCCCTAGAATACGAGCCCACACTTGACCAGCCAACAAATTCCTATCCAGAAAGATCCTATAGTTGCACTTCAACCAAATATGCCAAATAATCAGACTGGGACCAATAGGTCATGTTGTGTGCAAAAATGAGGTCTTCCCTAAATGGGCCCAATATTCTATCAGAATTCCTCAAGAGAAGATGGATGCCTACACTACAAATTCTAGGCCTCCCACCAAAAATGCCAAATGGTCCTAGAAAAGGGGCACTAAAAGAAAAGATGGGAAATAGTCTCAACATCTTTGAAGCACAGGAAAAAAATAGAGGGGCCTTGGAATTCCTATTTGTAGAGGTTATCACAAGTCAAGCACCTGCCATATACCACCAGCCAAGAAAAGAAATTGCATTTTGGCCATGAGAATTTATTCCAAACATTTTTCCACCAAGGACCATCAACACTTCCTAAAGCCTGTTTATCCAACACATGAAAACCCGAGGCAACCATGTACTTCCTTTTAGGCCCTAGACCCCAACCCAACACATCCCTCTACGGAAGAGAACAACAAACCTTGTCTACCAAAATAGAGGCCAACTCTCATCTATCCTCCAAGGAACCACCCCTGGGCCACTCCTACATATCCTTCCACTAGAACACAATAGACTACCCTAAAGTCTGAGGGGCTTTGAAATCCATCACTCTGCTCCAACCCATCTACTAAAAAATCCTACATAAATCCCCCAAGTGAGAGTGCGAGGAGAGGATAGGCAGATACCCATCCCAAAATTCATGCCAAAATAGAGTATCAGAACCTCTATTGTAAATCTAGAACATGCCTTGTTTAACCAGTGTGGCATCCCTCTTAAGACTATCCCAGACCATAGAGTACTTCCTTGAGAGACTAAAACACAAAACCTCAACACCATCCACCTCTCCCAGGTACTTGAGAGTAAGGATCTTGGCCCAAGGCTGGTGCTGGTGTGAACACCATCTCCAGTACAGCTTGGCATCCAAAGCTTTCCCATTCCACTCCACTCTGCACAATCCTAGCTGACCATTCTACTTTGGCTGACAAACAACTTCCCACTTGATTAATTTCCATTTCCTCACTAGGAGGTTACCCAACAAAAGAAACTTCCTACAGAGCCCTTCAAAAATTTTGATGAAACTTGAGGGGGCAATCATCACAAAGCACCTATATATAGGAAGGTCTTGCACCACCGACTTCAAAAGGGTAACTCTACTAGCCATAGATAGCCATCTATAGGTCCAATGACAAAATAAGCCTCAAAATTTATCAATCACATCCTACCAATATCACCATGGAAGGGGGCACACATCCAGAGGGATACCAAGATAGGTAAAGGGAAGCTTCCCTACTTGAAACCTTAGGATTCTGGCAATACATTGCTAGACATGAATTGGGGTATTAAAGAAATAAATGCATGACTTACTTTCATTTATGCTCTGACCTGAAGCGGCCAAGTAGCAATCCAAGGTCTACTGAAAAGCAACTGCTTCAACCACCTTAGCAGAAACCATCAAAGTTGAATTATCCACAAACTGAAGATGTGTTTGAGGAGGGAGGAAGTTGCTCCATTTCCATCCTTGAATGAGCCCCTCTATAACCCAAGACTTAATAAACCTTCCCAAGCCCTCAGCCATTAGTATGAAAAAATATGGGGATAAGGGATCCCCCTGTCGAAGACCTCTAGAAGCGTAAATAGATAAGAAGATTCTCCATTTATGAGAACAAAAAAGGATGAAGTCGTCACATAGCTCATGACCCAATCAATCCACTCCCTACTGAATCTAAAGGATCCTAGGATTTTAGTCAGAAAACCCCATTTAACTCTGTCATATGCCTTAGCCATGTATAGCTTTATAAACATGGCCTTTTCCTTCGAAGAGGCCATGGAATGTATAGTCTCAGCTGCAATAACAATTCCATCCAAAATCTACCTACTTGCAATGAAGCCCCCTTGTTCTTTTGATATCAACTTATCTATCCATGGCTTCAGACGCTCAACAATTAGCTTTGTAATGATTTTATACACCACATTGCACAAAGCAATTGGTCAAAAAATATCTAGGGAGTCAGCACCCTCACATTTTGGGATAAGAGCGAGGAACGTGGCATTCATGGCTCACAACATTTGATTATTCCTTAAAGACTCCTGCACAACCTCCAAAAGGTCGAGGCTGATTACTTCCCAAAATTCCTGATAGAACTCTTCCGTGAACCCATTTGGACTAGGAGCCTTTCCTTTTTCAAGTGAAACGCCACCTCCTCCAACTCCTTCATAGAAATAGGCTTTAGAAGAGAGGCATTCATATCCATAGTCACCAAAGGAGGAATACAAGCTAGGATGGAAGTTTCTTCCTCACACGTAGGCTGGGTATCTTTAGAGAAGAGACCCGAGAAGTAGCCAATCGCCTCCCTAGAGATCTCCAAGGAAGAAGAAAGAATAGAGCCCTCAGGAGAACGAAGAGAATAAATAATGTTCCCTTGTCTTCGAGCCTTCACCAAATTATGAAAGAAAGAGGTATTCCTATCCCCTTCCTGAAGCCAGTCAACATGAGCCTTCTATTTCAAAAAAAATTCCTCCTGAAGTTCCCATTCCTCTAGGTCTTTTATAGCACTAACCTCTAACCTACTCAAATTCTCATCCAGTCCCTAATCTCGAATTTGTCTCGTAATAGAATCCAAGTGCTCCAAAGCAACCATTTTCCTTTGGAACAAATTTCCAAACTGATACTTATTCCAATGTTTTAATTTATACTTCACATATTGAAGCCTCTTTACAAAGGAGTACATAGTTGTACCAAAAGTTGGTCATCCTTCATCCCACCATCTAGAAACCATGTCACAAAGACTCTCCTCCCTAAGCCACATAAGCTGAAATCTAAAGGTTTGTTTCCTAGAACCACCAGTTAGTTAGGAAGAGAATTTAATGAACCAATGGTCTAATCCCCACCAATCCAAAATTTTAGAGCTTGATAACCACATGTCACCAACCCAAAAACTAGAAACAAGAAACCTATCTAATCTTTCAAAAATGGCTTCATCCTAAAGCCTCCTATTATTCTAGGTAAATATTCCATTCAAAGGTTTAATATCCACCAGTCGAAGTCGAGCCAATTCACCCTAAGAAGATCAAAGGATGGATCTAAATGAGGCACCCCCCCTTTTCTCCTCGAGAGAGGAAATTGCATTGAAGTCACTTGTCATAATCCAAGGAAGGAAGGGATTCAGAGATATTAGAAAATTGATATCAGACCATATGAGAATCTTACCAAAAAGATCAGTCTTTGTATAAATATTAGAGAGGAGGACTCTCTCCCCCATCTCCAAACTAATAACAACTAGAGAAATGGAGAATCTGCTAGAGAACCACCAAACAGGAGAGATTCGTCGAGGATCCCAAAAGCAAGCCAGACCTCCCGAGCTCCCCTGCACACCCACACACTGACATAAACATGTATTCCAAATCTTAGATGCTCTCTGCAACATACTATCCATAGATAACTTTCTCTCCTAGATAAAAACCAGATTTGGAGAGTGAGCACGAACCAAGTCCCAAATAGCATTTTGTCTAGGGATGCTATTCATACTCCTCACATTCCATGATAACACAATCATCTCAAAGGGTGAGAGAAGCGAGTGTCCAAAGTCTTCACCGACCCAGATTCAACCAACATCTCACTAGCCAGCTTAACTTTCTCTTGATCCTTCTTCCCACCCACTTTCTGGGCCTTGTCAGGAGCACTCTTTTTCAAAGGCTTTTGTTGCACACCCAAAATAGGGGAAGAAGTTGAAGCTTTACTCTTGATAGGATTACTAGAACCCGAATCTCCAGTAGGGAAAGCATCAAATGCAGCAGAGACCAAAGAGGTGCCAACCAACACACAAGGGTCCCCAAGCCCTACTTTAAGAGAAGGATCCAAAGAATCCTTCACATCCCTAGAAGCCTCCATAGGTCCAAGAACTGAAGATGTGACAACCATAGGCCTAGGATTATGAGTAGTGATAGGGGGAGCATCCTCATGCATGTCATGTGATATCCCATCCTCATGAACTAGGGAATCAAGAGCATCAAACCTGTTAAACAACCCCTCATCGTGGTGATCTTGAAAAGTCCTCTTCTATCCCCGACCTTTCTTTCTAAGCTTAATTGGCACAAACCCATCTTTGTTTGGAGTCACCCCCTACATGGTCCCTTTTCTCTTTTTCAGATTTTGGATTTAATGGAGCCATCCCACTACTTGAGTTACCCACACTAGAAGCACGCAAACACCTCCTCTAAAGATGACCATAATCGTGGCATAAACGATACCTGAATGAAAAAGTCTCATAATCTAATGACTGAGTCCAAGAACTAGAGCCCACTGTTAGATCAATATAGAGTTAGGAAAAGGCTGACACAAATCAATCTCCACACAAACACGTGCATAGGAGAAGATCCTCTTCTCCAGGGTTCTCTGAGAGGGGCCAATTGGTTTTCCTAGCGACATGGCAATAAACTATAGAGTATATCTCCTCCAACATTCAATCGATAGGTGAGGAAGCTGAACCCAAACCGAGACCTTGGACGACAACTCTTCTACTGAATTAAAGCCCTCATGTGCCATGGTTTAATGAACATTCCAACTTGATTATAAAAGTACGAGCCACCCTCAAATGCCTTATTTTGATCTACAATGCATGAAAATTATGCCAAGAAGAAATTATTTGCAGGTAATAGAACCTCGAAATCCCCCTCTAGGTTCCAGGTCCTTCGAATCCAAGGGTCAAGGAAAGGAAGAGAGACCCTCATCCCCAAAAATTTACAAATCAGCTAGAGGAGATAGATGCACCTCCCAGCCAATAAAAGAACAAACCAATGCCTCCAAATATAGATAGAATAATTATCCAAACCCAAGAAAAAAAGCACACCTCCTAGCAAAAGAGATACAATCCAACACCCAGCTAGAGGAGATCAACACACCTTCCAGCAGAAAGAAGAATAAACCAATGACTGCACACACATAGGAATACATTGCAGATAAGCCAGAGCAAAATGTTTGAGCAATAAATAAAACTCCCTCCCCGAATGCAAACAAGACCCACCCCTTGCATAGGACAGTTCAAGGAACATAGTTGAAACAAAAAGAGGCGCATGCAAAGACTCCCTTTAGCATGCAACCATGGCCACAATGGTCGTAGCCACACCCACACAACACAACGCCATCATCTCCAACTAGTATATATATTATTTATTAATAATATTTATAGAAAATTTGAGAGATATCCTTTTTAAGGCACCTATTTTTTAATCAATTTGTCACATAAAAGTGCATAGGCACCTTGGATTTTTTATAAATATTATTAATAAATAATATATATGCTAGAATATATAGAAAATGAATTTGTATGTTGGTTACACTTCTTTTTTTTCTTTTGTTTCTTTTATAATATATATAACCATCGCTAGACAAGAGAATGTCAAAATAAATATAGCTTCAAAAAATGTATCGTGCTTTCATTGTAGAAGCCTCTTGGCTTAATGAGAGAGGAAGAGGGAGACAAATAGATAGAAATATAAAGAGGATAAAGGGAGAAATAAAGATGGAGAGAGATAGGGAGATAGAGCGGGGAAATAGAGAGGGATAGATAGAGAGGAAGAGATAAAGAGACAGAGAGGAAGAGGGAGAGGGAGAGATAGAGAGAGATATGTAAAGATATAAAGATAGAGATATAAGGAGATATAGAAAGAGGGAGAGAGGGAGAGAGATAAAGAGATAAAAATAGAGAGAAAGACATAGAGATGGAGAGAGAGAGAGATAGAAAGAAAGAGATAAGAGAGATGAGTTCAAGAGGGAGATCGAGTAAGAAATAAAGATAAATATATGGAGTAGAAGAGATGGAGTGAATAAGATAGAGAGAGAAGAGGGGAGAAGGAAAGGATATAGATGTATAAGAATAGAGATAGGGAGATAGATGTAGAAATAAATATCTATAGAAAGAGATAGAGAGAGGAGAGAGAGAAAGAGAAAGAGGTAGACATAATGAGATATAGATAGAGAGGGGTGGGGAGAGATAGGGAGATAGAGGGGGAAAGAGAAAGAAAGAAGGTGATAAAGATAAGTAATAGAGGTATAGATAGGAAAAAATGATAGAGAGATAGAGATAGAGGCAGGGAAGGAGAAAGAGGAAGTGTGTGTATATGATTGAGAGAGATATATGGAGAGATACTGAGAGGGAGATATATATTTATAAATAGATAGAGAGGGAGGGAGAGGGGGGAGAGAAATAGAGAGAGGAGAGAGAAGTAAAGAAAAATATAAATAGGGAGTGATAAGGAGAGAGGGGGGATAGGAATAGAGACAGATATAACTTAGGAAATATAGAAGCAATTTGAGAAAGATAGATAAACATATAGAGAGGTAACAATGGAAGGAGAGAGAAAGAAGAAGAGAAAGAAATAGAGATAGAAAGCAGGAGAGATGAGAGGGGAAAATGGAGATATAGAAAGAAAAAGATATAAGAAGTGATATAGAGAGAGTAGAGATGAATATATAGAAGGGGCAAGAGTGAGAGATACAAGAGATGATAGAGGAAAGTAGTAGAGAGGAGGTAGTGGTAGAGAGATAGAGATCTAGGGTGGGAAGAAAAGGGAGTGTATGCATATAATATTTATATTTAATAATATGCATCATATTTTATGTAATATATAATAATGAATATAAATTGAATATATTTTTCAATAAATATAGATAAACATTAAACTTTTAATATATTTAATATTTTAATCATTTTTAATAAATATAATAGATAATAGATAAGTATTAAACTTATAATACATTTAATTAGTAATATATGTAAAAAGTTAAATATAATTTAAATTTAATAATGTATAGTGTATATAAATATTATAATATTATGCTAAAAATAGTTAAATATATAAAATATAATTTTATTTCATAATATTAAATTAAAAATATTCTAGAAAAAAATATTTTATAATAAAAAATAAAAAATAAATACCATTAAAAAAATATATATTAAAAAAATTAATAGAAATTATTAATTAAAAAATAAATATAGATAAATATTAAACTTATAATATATTTCATATTTCAATTAATAATATATGTAAAAAGTTATATGATATTTATATTTAATAACTTATAGTTTATATAAATATTAAATATATAATATCTAAATATTATACTAAAAAATATTTAAATATATGAAATATAATTTTATTCCATAATATTAAGTTAAAAATATTCTTAAAAATTACATTTCATAATATAAAAAAAAAAACCATAAAAACAATATTTTTTTGAAAAACAATAGAAAAAATAAATTATAACAAGTTAATATTATATAATAATAATATAATGTATGCACTTTAAATTAGTGGAAAATTAGAAACAATATCTAATTATTTGAGCTTTCTTTCTTTCTTTTTTTATTTTTTGGCCTTTATAATATGAATGTAAAACATATTTTTTAGTGGAAATGTAGAAAGAACATCTATTCTTTGCTTTCTTTCTTAAAGTGTGTTATTTTTTTTAATATTATTTTTATTTATTAGTTCCTCTTGAACTATAGGCATGACTCTTCCTTAACAAGTTATTAATAACTTTGATTTAAACAAATGAAAATTCATTTTTATTTTCTATTTGACAAATATTTGTATAACTATAAAGTGGCTAGCATACCTATATTTTATATATATATATATATATAATACGCCAAGAGTTATCATTATCAATCTCATGGATATTTTGAAAAAATCAACTATAATTTTAAGTGGAAAGAAATTTAAAATTATGTAATCATTTTTTACAATATTACAAAACTATCATATAATTATTAGAAAAAATTACAAGTTTGTTAGCACTATTGATTATTATTAAAATTAAATAATTGAAAATGTGAAACATTTGGACAAATTTTCCCATCTTAAAATGTTGCTCATATTCAAAATACAATATAAATAATGTTTACTTATAAAATAGGACACAAAGCAATTTTAATCTTCTTAAGAAAGTTTTATTTAGAAGATAATGGAAAAAAATCTATGGATAAATCTTTGTATATTTTGTTTTTTTTAATAGGTGGCATGGTAAAAAAAAAATGGGATTGAAAATATAGAATGTTACTTATAATAAAAAATAGAGATTTGCTCCACAATATATGAGCCAAGAAAACAAAGATAAAGCAAGTAATAATAAAAACACAATATTTTGTTTATGTTATTTTTTAAATTATTTTTAAAAAGGTTTTACATCAGATTTACATTTTTTTATCTACTCAATACAAAAAAAAAAAATTTAGGTTGAAATTTTTTCAATTGGGGGTTTTGCATTCAACAAGATTTGATTTCTTATAGACTCATTTAAAACCATTCAACTTTATTGAAAGATTGAAAACCCAATAATATTTATATCATTTAAATGCATATATATTATGCTGAATTAAACAATAGACATAATACTTTATATATTATGCTAAACTAAAAATTAAACAGAATATTTTTTTGAAAATTCAATTTATTTTTTCCAATCAAATTCTTCTTTATTATTACATGAACATAGTGTAGAATAAGAATCAAAAGATTTGAAATGGTGCCCATTAAAGAATGAACTTGTGGAAAGAGAAATGAATAATAATGAATACACAAAGATTGTAGAGACATGCAAAATAGTATAAGTAGAACCAACCATGCAACTCCTTAATGAATACACTTATTCAATATATGCTGAATTCAATTATTCATATCTTATAAATCAATTTTTAAAAGTCATCCAAACTCTAAAGAATATACAGATACCATACTTGTCAATTTCAAAAGGAATATCCAAGAATTAGAGAGGTGTAGGTGCAAGCAAAGGGGTCATTATCTGAACCCATGGATAAGTGCTTTCCCTATACAATATTTGAGCAATGAAAACATCCACAAACTTGTTGACATCCAAAACTTGAATCAAGATATAATAGGTAGCCTCTTTGTGTAGTGCCTCTCGTGTTACTATTACTCTTAGGATACTTTTCTATGTGTTGTTGATACTATTTGGATACTGTTTATGTTTGATGCATACTTGAGACTATGTTGGTGACTATTTCACCATGCTATTTGGTTGGTTGATAGTTCTGCTTACTGGACTTGGTTGTCTATGAAACTGCTACTATTACTTATGATATGTGAACATATGTGTTTGATGTTATGCTTATGTAGTCATTTAATTATTTTTTAATAATGATGTTGTTTAGAATATGGTTATTGTTTTACGTTCGGGTGAGAGGGATGGTGTTGCATCACTCATCCATGAGCGCCCTGCTACACTGCAATTCTCTCTCATGATGTGTTTGGCATTGAATATGTTGGATGTTGTGGATATGGTTGCTGATATGTGGTTGTCATTGATGTCAACACTATTAGCATTTGGTGTATCAAAGACTGTATATGTCGAGGATATTGAGAAAATTGTAAAAGAAAGTATTCTAGGTTCCCAGTGGAACTATGCAGGTCATGAAGGCATCTTGTTCTTTACGTTGATGATTAGCTAGTGTGGATTAAAGGGTTTATTATTGAATTTATCTAGATCATCTACCGGAAGTTTCAGAGGTCCGTGTGAAGTTTTGATTGTATTGTGGTATGACAGTGTTTTTGCGGTCTCTCTTAGTGCTCCTAAATGAAGATTGTGTGATTTTGTTACTCTTAGTTGTTGCAGATGTTTCTCTATTGTTTCTTGGTGTTCTCAGATGTCCCTAGATCATTCTCTATCTTTGTGGTACGTCCACATTAATCAGAGATCTCATGGTTGAATATCTTCTCTTGCACATGTTTGGTTTTTCATGTCCCTGGCCGACATGTTGGTGGTAGCGTGTTGTGGATCTTCGTGGTGAAATTAATTAAATTATTTTTGTGTTGGAGATGTTAATTTGGGTCTCCACTATGTTGTGGCTGACCTTGGTGAATTCACACTAAAAATTTATTTGTAAATTTGGGCCGACATTGAAAATATGTTTTATTTTCCTGGCCGACTATGTTATTGATGAAATCTCATGTAGCAGATATATAAGAGAAATTGTTTCTTTGGTGAAGAGTATGCTTCATATGCTAAGAGTTCTCCTATGTGTGTGTGTGAATATCATTCGATAGCATAGCAGAGTGTGAAGAAGATTGAACGAAGTGTGAAGAAGGTTTTCTGAGCTTAATTGGAACTGTAATCAAGCTTGTGCAAAAGCTATTTTCTCAGTTCATACCCTTTGGATTTTAATCCTATTCTATATTGTTGGGTAGTGAGCCCCTTTTGTATTTGAGCAGTGAGCTCTAGGTAGTGTGCCTGAATGCATGTGCATTCTCCTTATTACTTATCATTATACTTTTAATAGGGTATAATCTTGTGGACTAACATCCACTATGGCTTTTCCCCTAATAGGGTTTCCATGTAAAAATCTTGGTGTTCTTTGTCTCTTTGATGTGTTAATTGTTTGTGGTCAATTGCTTATTCATCAGATCTGAGATTAAGTTAAGTCAGAAAAGTTTAAGTTTCTATGACAACTGATTCACCCCCCTGTTAGTTGTTTGTCCTTGTTTTGCCAACAATTGGTATCAAAGCAGGTTCCTCTGAAGAAGTCTAAAAGCTTGAGGTGATCCGAGATGGCAACATTCAAGAAGGACAGTCTGAGATTTGATGGAACTAATAATATTACAAAAGATCCATATGTTATTCCTCAGAATGGTCCCTCCTCTACTAATGAGATCAAAGATACTAAAAATAATATTAGGGCTATTGAAGCTTTGGTGAGTGCTCTGATAGATTCAAAGATGGCTAATGTGATAGGATTGTAGATAGCTCATGAGATTTGAATGAAGTAGGAAACTTTGTATGAAGGAGATTCTCAGGTGAAGATGGCTAAGCTATAGAGCTTGAAAGGAAAGTATGAGAATTTGAAGATGGGTGAAGATGAAAATATCACTTCTTTTATGTAGAGAGTAGATGAGATTATGTCGGTGGTTCTGTGGATGAGGATGAAATTGTGGCTAAGATAATTAGATCCTTGCCTCCCTCCTACAAAGTGAAGCTCATGCTATTGAAGAGATCAGATTAGTAACAAAGATAACAAGGGACACGCTAGTTGGAAAACTAGCTTCTTTTGAAATAAGTGAATTTGGTGAATCTGCATCGAAGATTGAATCTGCATTCAAGGCTACTGTATTTGAAAGTAACAGGAAAAGATATAGTCCAGGAGAGTGTTCCAGAAAGATATCCAAATATAATGAAGAACTGAAACAACTTGAAGATAAGGAAAGAGAAGTAGAAGAATTGGAAGCATTGATTGCAAAAGCAAGAAGGTAGAGAAAAAGGTAAGTATGAAGATGTATTTACTATTAAATGTTTCTCTTGTAGTAAAATAGATCATTTTGCATCAAGGTGTCCTAAAACAGTTCCTAGATCTAAGCCTAAAAATTCTAGTTTCCAAAAGAGATGTTACTTTGCTAAAGAAGCAATGATTGATGATGAGTCTAATAAAGATAATGGAAATGAAGATGAATGGGTTTTTATTGCTGCCATTGAAGATAATCTAGTGGCTATTGAACCTGCTAAAGATGAAAAGGCTCTTGTAGCCCAAGTTGAAGAAAGAGATGAGTGGGTCATTGATAGTGGACGATCACATCATATGTCTAGTGATAAAAGAAAATTTGTAAGTCTAGAGAAGTATGACGGTGGGGTTGTAATATTTGGAGATAACAATGTTAGTGTGATTCGTGGTAGAGGATCTATTTACCTTGGTGGTAAGGATAACACTAATGATGTTCTTTATGTTGAAGGCTTGAAGCACAACTTGTTGAGTGTTGGAAAAATGGTGGACAAGGGCTATGATCTTTAGTTCAAAAATGGAAGATGCAAGATACGTAGAAGTTCGAGAATATGATTGCTATAGGTAAATAGACAAAAGCTAATAACTTTCACCTAACTATTGCTAGTGGGAGTTGTTTAATTTCTCAAGTAGATGAAAGCTAGTTGTGGCATAGGAGGTTGTGTCATGTAAATTTTGACAACATTATCAAGATAAGTTCCACAAGAGATCTACCTAGTTTGTGAAGCCTGCTAACACAATCTGCAAGGAATGTCAGATGGTTAAACAAACTAGAGTCTCTTTCTGGAGCAAACAGTTTCATTCAAATAAGTTACTGGAGCTGCTACATACCGACCTTTTTGGTCCCTCTAGAGTCAGAAGTATTCATGGAGAAAGGTACTTTATGTTGATTATTGATGATTACTTTAGAATGTTATGGGTTTCTTAAGAAAAAAATGTGAAGCATTGGAAAAGTTCAAAATCCTTAAGGCTATAGCAGAGAATGAGAAAGGTCTAAAAATAAAGTTCCTGAGATCTCACAGAGGTGGTGAGTTCACCTTCAAGGAGTTCAACTCTTTTTATGAAGAGCATGGAATTAAAACAAAGTTATCTACTCCCCGAACCCCTCAATAGAATGGAGTTGCAGAGAGAAAAAATAGAACAATTTTGGATGCTGCCAGAACAATGATGATGGAAGGAAATGTGTCTCAGATGTACTGGAGTGAAGCGGTAAGCACTGTTGTGTATACTTTGAACCGGGTAAATGTTAATGGTAATTTTGGTAAGACCCCTTTTGAGTTATGGTTTGGTTACAAGCCTACTATTAAATATTTCAAGATCTTTGGAAGCAAGTGTTATATCAAGAGAGATGATGATATAGGTAAGTTTGATGCAAGAAGTGATGAAGGGATTTTCCTAGGTTACTCCACTAAAAGCAAGGCCTATCGGCACTGTAACAAAAGACTGAAAAATATGTTGAAAGTGAAAATGTCAGAGTTAATGAGGACTTTGTCAAATCATCTAGATATTGTGGTTATGATTCAGATGAAGACAATACTTGCAAAGGGAATAATTCTCATACACAAAATCTACTTTAGATTATTCCATATGTTTTGATAAAGCAACCTCAATTTGCTCTAGTAAATCAAGTCAGTCAGGAAACACAAACAAGTGCGAGTGTAGAAGAAAGATCAGAAGAATTAGAAGTTCAAGAATGTCCCAAAACTCCAAGGTATGTAAAGCTAAATCATTCTAAAAATAAAATCATAGGAGATAAGAATAAAGGAGTGCAAACTAGAAGAATATTGTCTGATTTCCAAGATTGAACCTAAAAATGTCACTGAAGCCTGTCAAGATGAAAATTGGTTGGAAGCTATGAAGGAAGAGTTGACACATATTGAAAATAATGACACATGGATACTGGTTCCCAGGCCTAAAGACAAAAATGTGATTGGTACTAAATGGGTGTTTAGGAACAAGCTGAATGGACAAGGTGAAGTGGTCTGGAATAAAGAAAGACTGGTATGTAGAGGGTATTATCAAATGGAAGGTGTTGATTTTGAATAAACCTTTGCCCCTATTGCTAAAATTGAAGCTGTAAGGTTATTTCTTACTTATGTTGCATACAAAAACTGTAAAGTCTATCAAATGGATGTGAAGTCAACATTTCTAAATGGAGAACTAGAAGAAGTATACATTGAATAGCCAGATGGATTTCAACTAACTGACAAGGAAGATACGGTTTTCCAATTAAAGAAAGCTCTATATGGACTTTAGCAAGCCTCTAGAGCCTGGTATGCTAGATTGGACAAATATTTACTAAAGCTTGGATTCATTAAAGTTACTATTGATAGCAACTTATACTTCAAGTTGGATCATGATAAGGAGTTAATTATAGAAGTTTTTGTTGATGACATCATTTTTGGAGGAGATGACAATCTATGTATGAAGTTTGTTGATGAGATGAAGGATGAATTTGAGATGAGTATGATTGGAGAGATGAAGTTCTTTTTAGGATTGCAAGTTACTCAGTTAGACAAGGGAATTTTTATATCTCAGTCCAAATATGTGAGAGAACTATTGAAGAAGTTTGGAATGGATGACTCAAAATCTATTGGTACTCCCATGGTGACTAGATGTAAGTTGACACGGAATGATGATTCTCCTAAGGTAAATCAAACTAGATACAGGTCAATGATTGGTGGATTGCTCTATTTAACTCAGACTAGACCAGACATTATGAATGTTGTATGTATGGTTGCTAGATTTTAGGCTGATCCAAAAGAATCACATGTGACTGCTGTCAAGAGAATCTTCAGATATCTTAAAGGAATAGTTGACTTTGGAATTTGGTATCCAAAGGATGATGACCTCACCTTGAGTGCATATACTGATGCGGATTGGGATAGAGATGTAGATGACATGAAAAGTACTAGTGGTGGTGCTTTCTTCCTAGGGAAGAAGTTGGTGTCCTGGTTGAGCAAAAAGTAGAATTCTATTTCTCTATCTACTGCTGAAGTAGAATACATTGTTGATGTAAATAACTATAATCAAGTGATATGGATGAAACAGATGTTGAAAGATATCATGGTGGTATATGAAGAGCCTATTTCCATATACTGTGACAATTCAAGTGCAATAAATATTTCAAATTTCATCTGGTGATGCACTCTAATACTAAACATATATCAATCAAGTTTCATTTCTTGAGGGAGAAAGTGAATGAGAAAGAAGTCAGTTTGGAATATGTTCCTACCAAAGAACAGATTGTAGATATATTTACTAAGCCATTTCCAAAGGATACTTTTGAGTATCTCAGAGGAATGCTAGGGGTGATTACCCCTCCTAATAAGAACTAAAAGATTCATTTTCTTGCATCAATCTGTGAGTTACATTCATATATTATGACCCAAATTGATGTTTTTGTGGCTACTACTCAAGGGGAGTAGTCAGATGTACATATATGTGATTCAGAGTGTGTATTTGGAAAGTTCATGGTTATCTTTACCATTGATGTCAAAGGGGAAGAAGTGAAATGTGAAAAATCTTTCTAAGAGAAAAAAAAGGCTTGTGGGGAGAAGAGCAATTGAGAAGAAGAGTCAGTGTGTTTGGTTGATGGTATTTTTCACATCATATGTTGCCATCAATGCAAAAGAGGGAGATTTTTGGATGTTACGGATATGGTTGCTAATATTTGGTTGTCATTTATGTCAACACTATTAGCATTTGGTGTATCAAAGATTGTATATGTCAAGGATATTGAGAAAATTGTAAAAGAAAGTATTCTAGGTTCCCAGTGGAACTGTGCAGGTCATGAAGGCATCTTGTTCTTTACATTGATGATTAGTTGGTTTGGATTAAAGGGTTTATTGTTGAGTGTATCTAGATCATCTAATATAATTTTCAGAGGTCCACGTGAAGTTTTGATTGTATTTGGTCTGACAGTGTTTTTATGGTCTCTGTCAATGCTCTTGAATGAAGATTGTGTGATTCTGTTATTCTTAGTTGTTGTAGATGTTTCTCTATTGTTTATTGGTGTTCTTAGATGTCTCTAGATCATTCTCTATCTTTGTGGTACGTCCACATTAATTAGAGAGATCATGGTTGAAGATCTTCTGTTGCGCATGTTCGGTTTTTCATGTCCCTAGCCAACATGGTGGTGGTAGCATGTTGTGGATCTTCATGGTGAAATTAATTAAAGTATTTTTGTGTTGGAGATGTTAATTTAGGTCTCCACTATGTTGTGTTTGACCTTGGTGGATTCACACTCAAAATTTATTTGTAAATTTTGGCTGACATTGAAAATATGTTTTATTTTCCTGGTTGACTATGTTATTGATGAAATCTCATGTAGTGGATATATACGAGCAATTGTTTCTTTAGTGAAGAGTGTTCTTTGTATGCTGAGAGTGCTCCTATGTGTGTATGTGTGAATATCATTTGATAACAGACCAGAGTGTGAAGACGGTTTTCTGAGCTTAATTGGAACTGTAATCAGGCTTGTGCAGAAACTATTTTCTCAGTTCATGCCCTTTGGATTTTTATCCTATTCCATATTGTTGGGAAGTGAGCCCCTTTTGTATTTGAGCAGTGAGCTCTAGGTAGTGTTCCTGAATGCATGTGCATTCCCCTTATTATTTCTCATTATACTTTTAACAGGGTATAATCTTGTGGACTAATGTCCACTGTGGTTTTTCCCCTAATAGGGTTTCCACATAAAAATCTTGGTGTTCTTGGTCTCTCTGATGTGTTAATTATTTGTGGTTAATTGTTTATTCATCATATTTGAGATTAATTAAGTTAGAAAATTTTACATTTCTGTGACAACTAATTCACCCCCCCTCTCAATTATCTATCCTTTTTTTCCAATAGAATATATATGTTGTTTCGACACTTGGTTTTATGCAGGACTATAGGTATCGGGCACCAACTCCACCCACACCATCGGGTCTAAGTGTGCCCAACATACCCAATGGATATGGTGTGGTTTAGGGAGTTGAAAAGAAAGTATCCCTATTCATGTCTATCATCTCGTCGTTGTTTGACGATGTTGTCCGTCAGTACCCCGTTTTCTTATGGTATTGTTTTGTTTCATGTCATTCATTTTAAGTGTTAGTTTTAATATGTTAATTGTTTGGTTTTGATACGTTATTGTTATTGTTAATTAGTTAATTTAATTTAATGATGGTTATTATTATTGTTGAAATTAATTTAATTAAAGCATTAAATTTAATTATTAAAGTGATTTGTGAAAATGTCAAGGATTTAATTAAAATATTAAATTATTTTGTAAATTTTAAATGTGTGTAGATATGAAAGAATATTGTATTTTTAATTGTCGATATTAAATATTTTTAATTGTAAATGGAATAATATTTTTGTTACAACATTGTTAATTTTTAAATTAGTGATTAGATAATATTGTTTATTTAATCATTATTATGGAATTATTCAAAATGGAGATTTTAGTGTTTTTGGCAAATTTGAAAAATATAGATATTTATTAGATATTTTAATTTGGAAAAGACAAATTTCAAAAAAATAAAATATTTGCGTGATAGTTATTAAATTTAAATAGTTTGATTTAATTTTTAAATAACGGTAAAACAATAATAAGGATGAAAAATTATTATAGTAGCAATATGTTTTATTAATTTTAATAGTGGGAAGTTAGGTGTCTGATTTAACTAAAAGGTAAAGATTTTTTTTTACAAGTGGTAAAGTAGGTGAAAGGAGTATTGACGGGTGGGGAAAATGAATTTTGTGAATTTTCCATTTGTCCATTTACTAAAAAATGATAGAATTCTTCCTTACTTTATTTTAGGGGAAATTGGTAAATAACGTCATTCAAGGAATGAAACAAAAATCTTAACTTAGAAAATTATACTCAGGTAAAAAGGAAGAAAACATTTTAGTCAGGGAATTTTGGGGAAGGAACAAAGTTTTCCAAAAAATGGAATTTGGGGACCACGAAGAGAAGAGCATCTTGGTAGTCCGTCCCTAACTTCAATTGTAATTCAAATTGGTCATCGATAGCATGTTGTATGTGACTTGTTTTTAACAATTTAGAAAGTTGGAAATTTGTCTTGCATGCTCCCCGTTTATAATTCAACCTATCCAATGTGTGATGTTTTTTCTCTAATTTATTGGACTCTCTCATTCTTTTTGAATGTCACTACCTGGTTTAAGTGAATTATTCAAATTCTTTGTGAGAAAGAATGGTCAATTGTCTATTCTTTTATTGTACTACCATGCTTACTCTTTGTCTTCTTTTTCTTTTAAGGGATGAGATCCCTTTTATCCTTGGGTTTTATATTTTGTTTTCTAGCACCATGTTGGAGTATTCTTTTTGAGTTAAGTTTATCCTTCTTTATGCCTATAGACATGGGAGTTCTTAATGTATTTGGGTATGGGAGAATGGTAGTTTGGGAAGTCTTGTTATGGCACTCAACTTTGATCAGATTGAGACTTGAATTTCCTATAGAATTTAGGATTTTATATTTTGTTTAGTTCGGATCATGTGATGGCGTTTCAGCTTTTTCTCCTCGCTTCTTGAGATTCTCAGTCCTTTCCTCATTCTTGTGGATTTTTTTTCATTTCCGATCCACTCCCTCCATGTGGATTCTTCCTTCTTGTTCCTCATTTCTCCAGTTTGATTTCCCTGATTAGCCTCTGTCTCTGATTCGATCCTCTCCAGCCTCTCTCTTTTAAAAATTGATTCCTCCCTCTCCTCTCCCTGATTTCGTCCTTCCCCATCTCTCTCCCGCCTCCCTCTCGTCCATTTCTCTCTCCATCTTTGATCCCCTTTTTCCTCTCTCCTCTGAGCCTTTTGATCCCTCCCCATCCCCTTGATCCTCATCCTCCCCTGCCCTCCCTCCCTCCACTCCTCTTTTGATTTCGGATGGAAAACCCTCCCACTCTGCTGATTCCTCTCTCCCCATCTCCCCCTCTCACTTCTCTCCTCGCCTGATTTCTCCCTCCCACCGATCCTCCCTTTCAACTCTCCCATCTCTCCTGATTTTTCTCACTCTCTCCCAATCCCTCTCTCTCTGCCTCTCTCTTTCGTTTCTCTCAAGTCTCTCCCTCTCACCGGATGCGCTGAGTCCCCCTCACTCTAACCCTTTCTCTCCCACTCTCTCTCTCTTAAAATCTCACTTCCACCCCCTCTCCCTCTCGCCAAACTCTCTCTCCCTCTCCCAATCCCACCCTACCTAGACAACTCTCTCTCTCTCTCTCTTAAAATTCCCCCTCCCTCTAAAGACATAAATAAATACATACAAGCATAATACATATGTACATACAATCTTGCATCCATACAATATGCATGCATTGATACATATAGGCATACAAACATACATACACACAAACATATACATACATACATACATACATGACACACCAACATACATTTACATACAAACATACAAATATATCAACAAACATTCAATAGAGTGGCATTTAACATTAATGAAGACATAACGCAAGCACGTTATAATGTGCTCACGTTATGTCTTGCTTGACATGTATCCTGGAGAAGCAAAAAAAATTCAAAACTAAGACATAACGCGAGGGTGATATAATGCGCTCGCATTATATTTTCTTTGGGAATCCCCAAGCCTTAGCATTGGTATTTTCCTTGGAATACCAACCCAAAGGCTTGGAGGGCATTCTCAATGACTAGAGACGTGTTTTTGCAAATTCTACAATTTTTTCACATAATCGGGTTCGTGCTCACCATCAAGATTGCATCTAGTTCAATATCAAAAAAATCAAACACATGGGTAATGTTAGGTTCTCTCTTATCTATCCAACGATGTAATTTTTTTCACTTTTTGACAATGTTAAGCCTTTCATCCATAATTTCTTTTGTTTGTACGTCTCTTTTTTTCCAAAAAGCAAATTTGGTGTTTTTTTCGTTATAAATTAACCGTTCATCAAAATTTCAAATAAATTACATTTTTAGAAACTAGAATCCATTCTACAATTTAAAAAAAAAAACAAAAAATCAATTACCTTCAAAAATATTTAGGGGGAACACGACCAAAATTCTACTTTTCAAGAAGTGCCCACTTAGAAAATTAGTAAAAAATCAAATATTCATTAAAAAATTATCAGAAAAATCATGCATCAACTAGATACTATTAGCTAACTTCTAACCGTAGCGATTTAAAAATACTACAAAAAAATTCACCGTGCTAGGGTCGTACAAGAGTTGCTATGTTATGTTTTTCTGACAAAAACAACACCAATTTGTGTATGTCCCTCTTTTGGACCCCTTAATCTTAACCATTTTCAAAATAAATTAATAGTTTAGAAAGTAGACTTGGACCACTTCTATCCTTGTTTTTGTTCCATCTCAAAATTTTGAGTGTAACTATCCTCAATTTCACGTCCAAGGTCAGTATTTCCTAAATTCAGAAAAAAAAAAGTGGCCACTTAAGCCCCCTTTTTGGGAACCATCTTGGTGCACTTACCCTATCAAGAAAAACAGTTATAAAATTTTGAAAGTAGACTTGGACCACTTCTATCCTTGTTTTTGTTCCATCTCAAAATTTTGAGTGTAACTATCCTCAATTTCACATCCAAGGTTAGTATTTCCTAATTTCAGAAAAAAAAAAGTGGCCACTTAAGCCCCCTTTTTGGGAACCATCTTGGTGCACTTACCCTATCAAGAAAAACAGTTATAAAAATTGGAAGTAAACTTTGGCAGAATGGTAGGTGAACTTAATTCATCTGACTTTATGCCTCTTGGCAGACATCAGAATCTCCCCTCCTAAAGTTTGGACCACATCCATTACCTCCACATAAAACTTTGGCTGGATAGAAGAATGCATGCTTAATGTTTTGATACATGATATCAACTCTCTCTTATGCTCTCATGGTTGAATACTGAAATCCATTATGGTGGGCCTCCAGAGTTCTAGTCATCTTTCATCCTCTTCCACCAAATGTTGGCCTAATCCACACATCTACCAGCCTAATTGGCTTTGTTTTTAAAAGATGAAGTTTCTTCTCTGACAGTCAAGAAAAATATTCATAAAAATTGGAAGTAAACTTTGGTAGACACGTAGGTGAACTTAATTCATCTGATTTTATGCCTCTTGGAAGACATCAAGATCTCCCCTCTTAAAGTTTGGACCACATCCATTACATCCACATAAAACTGGACATCCTTGGTCTTCTTGGTTCCCACACCTTTATATGGTTATGCAAATGAAAATGAAGCAAATTAATCATCTCCTTCTTCGCTGGCTGGAAGAATGCATGCTTAATGTTTTGATACATGATATCAGCTCCCTCTTCTGCTCTCATGGTTGAATACCGAAATCCATTATGGTGGGCCTCTAGAGTTCCAGTCATCTTTCATCCTCTTCCACCAAATGTTGGCTTAATCCACATGTTTGCCAGCCTAATTGGCTTTGTTTTTGAAAGTTGAAGTTTCTCTTGAGTCACTAGTGTAGCTCTCTCTGTCTTTCAAGACTCTTTCATTGCTATAGATCGTCTCTGGGATATAATCATTTGTACCACATGGTTGATGTGCTTTGAATCCTTGCATCTAAAGGAAATTTCCTTAACATAAATGCTACTAGGGAATTTCAATGTTGCCATTGTAGTTGGGATTAAAGCCAGTACTTGCAACATTGAAAATTATCCTTATATAAGAATTCCCTCCATCTTGTTGGCTTGTAACACTCTTGATGGTGGCTACATGAAATTTGATTCTGATTCCTCTTCTACATCAAAGGGTTCATATCCTTGATCTAAATCTTCTAAATTATCAGAATCAAAATCACTAGCTTCCATATTCAAAAATTCCCAACCACCATCTTCAATAAATTTATCTGGATCATTAGTAATAGTCTTCAAAATTGGTCACCAGTTCAAGTTCATTCTACTTTCATAATACTTTATATCCATGGAGTTCAGCATTCCTTGATGCCATCAAGTGAAGATTGAGGAATGGCGTCAATGCAAAGTGCATCCTGTTTGAAGTCTTTGAAAACAATAGCCATATCAAATGCCTTTTTCCCAAGTCCTACTCTCTCAAGGTTAACAATCTCAATCTCACTAATAGTGATTACTAAGAAAGGTAATTCCACCAACTCTACTAAACAGTTTACTGTAAGAGCAATAACAACAGAGGCTATGAAAGGAGCTCCATAAAAACCAAGCTCTCTAAATGGCATATCAAACTCTAGTTCAAAATATTTTAGATGAGGTTGCTCCCATAGCTCTCTTACTTGACAAATCCTTGAAACTTTGTATTGATTTTATTTTTCTTGTCCCTCTCTTGCTGTTCTTCCTCAATTTCATCAGGATCATACATTGACATTCTTTCCCCTCCTAAAGTTTGGACCACATCCATTACCTCCACATAAAACTAAACATCCTTGGTCTTCCTGGTTCCCACGTCATGATATGGTTATGCAAATGAAAATGAAGCAAAGTAATCATCTCCTTCTCCGCTGGTTGGAAGAATGCATGCTTAATGTTTTGATACATGATATCAGCTCTCTCTTCTTCTCTCATGGTTGAATACTGAAATCCATTATGGTGGGCCTCCAGAGTTCTAGTCACCTTTCTTCCTCTTCCACCAAATGTTGGCTTGATCCACAAGTCTACTAGCCTAATTGGCTTTGTTCTTGAAAGCTGAAGTTTATCCTGACTCACTAGTATTAGTTGTAAATTTTTTGAAATTTTATTATGGTATGTGCACTTTGATATGATGTAATATGATAATGGTTTCATCTCATATGTTGTAATATTAGATATATAACAGAAAAATAAATTATTGCATGAAATAAATAATAACTTTTCATTTTAAATATTTTTTTTTGTAGAACACGAGTCTTCCAGAAGATCAAGATGATCTTCAACATGATATAGATCCACAAAATATTGGTTCTATTGGTATAGATCACATGGTAGAGGATGATGATGACATAGATATGGAAGACACCAAGGCCAATGACAATGATGATGACAATGAAGATGATGATGATGATGAGACAATTGATGATAGTAACTAGTGACATTCATGATCATATAGACTACATCATGGATCATTGTCGATATATCATTATGATGACTCTTTTCATTATTACTATCATATGTATGATTTTCATGGCCTATTGTACTAGATATTGTTGAGTTGTATCATATTGACATGTATCATTTTCACTATATCATTTGAACATGTATCAATTTGAGTTACATAACTTATCAATTTTATTGATATCATTTGTACATGTATCATTTTCACTTATGTCGATTGTTCGACTACATGTATCATTTTGACATGTTTTTGATGTATTGGAATATTTGAATTTCACTTGTTTTAGTTATATATGATGATGATCTTATCAGTATTAACTTGTTAATTTATATATATTAAAAGTGGTTGATGATTTTTCAATGGATATTTATTTTAGTATGATGATTTTAATTTACTACTCAGGATGGATGTTGTCAAATTCAATTAAATTATAGATATGTGACTCACTTGTTTTAATTATAGATGATGATCATGTTACAATAATTATATTGTTATTTAAACATATGAGTTAAATAATTAAATTACTTAATCTATAATCATATGAGTTATTTAAAAGGAACGATACATTTAACTAATTAAATTGAAATAAAACATATTAAATTAATAAATGGGAGCAAAACAAGAAGCATTTTTAGAAGCAAAAAGGAAGCAACAATGAAAGCCAAACTAGAAGCAATCTTGGAAGCAAATTTGGAAGAAAAAGTAGAAGCAAAATCAGAAGCAAAATTGGAAGCAAAACTAGAAGCAAAACTAGGAGCAAAATTGGAAGAAAAATCGAAAGAAAAACTAGAAGAAAAATTGGAAGCAAAACCAAAAGAAAAACCAGATGCAAACTTGGAAGTAAAATTGGAAGCAAAACTAGAAGCAAAACTGGAAGAAAAACCAGAAGAAAAACCAAAAGCAAAACCAGAAGCAAACTTGGAAGCAAAACCAAAGGCAAAACTGGAAGCAAAACCAAAAGAAAATGTGGAAGCAAAACCAGAAGCAAAAATGGAAGCAAAAGTGGAAGGAAAACTGGAAGCAAAATTGGAAGCAAACTTGGAGGCAAAACTAGAAGCAAAATTGGAAGCAAACTTGGAGGAAAAACTAGAAGCAAAATTGGATGTTAAATTGGAAGCAAAACTAGAAGCAAAAATGGGAATAGACATGGTAGCAAAACCAGAAGCCAACTTGGGCACCAATTCTGGCGCAAACATCGGTGCAAAATATGGTGCCGAACTAGCCATGCCTATTTACGCTGAATTTAACGCCAGCCAAATTGTTCAATTCATGGCTCAAAATACACTTAAATCTGGTGCAAAATTCGGCACTAATTCCCTATTGTATTGTTGTGTATTTGGGCGTCCCCCTATATTCTCACCTATCTAGGGCCCTTGATGTCTGAATACTATCTACTGTCAAATGAGCAGACTTCAGAATTTCACCATCAACTTAGTCATCCTATGAAAGACACTTGATGTATACTAGTTTTCTATTGCATATAACGGGTTTCTCTCTTGATTATCAGATCATATCATGCATATAAATGATTTTTTTCTATGCAAAACAAACTTTACTCTTTGTGAGTATCCCAGATGGACCAACACATGCCTCCTTATCTCACATAATTCATAAAACTATCCTCTACTCTTTGTATTAACAGATACTAAAAACACTTTGGCATAACATAGACCCCTGCATTCCCCAAGAAGGAAAATGGTTAAAACAATTTAATTCCTTATTGGGTATTCACCCAATCTTAGCATGGTAGTCGAGTGTAATTACATTCCACTCTCCTTGCATGCATAACCCCTTCAAAACAAGATCCTCTTTTATCCAAAAATAACCAATTCCACTTGCTGCCCTCTGAGCATGACGTTGCAAGCAACTTATTTTATTTTATCATTCATTTATTTATTTCTATTTTATACAACTGAATGTACCTTCTAATTTATTAAAACTAGATATTCACCCTTTTAATACCCATTTATAAATTATACTCTACTCAAACATACATTTAATACTCAATTATATATATATATATAATATATATATATAATTAATGAAAAATTCTTATAATAAGCAACTTATAATATTATTATTACTTTGATCATAGTCTATATTTATAATTCCATTTCAACATGACAATAAGAGAAGTATATACCAAAAAATCTAAATTAAATGAACCAAACATCAAGACAAAACCCAACCACAAGGTGAGATCAAGAATAATATTAGAACAATGTTGACGGACTAAACCAACCATTTGGCCATACTAACAGGGTGGGTCGTGGAGGGGCACTACATAGTTAAGAATAGAAGGGAAATTTAAAGAAAATGATTAAAGAAATAAAAGAGCATGTAGTAATGGGGATTGAGGGAGAGTAAATAAATTTATTTATTTAAAGAAGTGGATGCAATTATAGAGAGTGGGAAATAAACAATTAGAGTTTACTGATAGAGGGGTTTTTTTTGGTTATTTTTTTGAAAATAAACGAATCTTGGAACACAACCAAAAAAAAATTCTCTGGTTTTGGAAAAAGCTCTTTGGGGTTTTCGGGAGCTTGAATTTGGGGATTTTTATAGAAGTTGAATTTAGAAGAGCTTGGAGTTTCAAACTTGTAAATCAAAACTTTGGAAGAAAGTAGAGCTGCAACTAGATGTAATGCCCTGCCACACAAACCCCAAAGGAAACAAATATATCTAACATTTATGGCACAATTTTTTTTTTTTTTAAAGTAACTAACATGCCACATACTATTAACATACAACACTTGATATGAACTATACATGTACAACATATGACAAATTCCCTTGGGGTTACATGACTGCATTACTTTTTGAATCAACATCTATTACATTACAAGAAAGATAAGCATCCACTAGTAACCATAAGATAATAACATGGACATAGACAATACATTTATAACATGAAGATACATCACTCAAGGATTACATCAATACATTGTTGCTTCCCATCATGAACAGGAAAACTATAATAAATTGAAATAACTCAAATGATATGAATGAGTACAAATCCTCAAGATTGGTTCCAACACTGGTACATCTTTAGAGTCACTACAAATGGTACAATTTTGCATAACTTGATCCTCGGTTGGAGACCTAATGGGTTCAATAGCATGTTCCACTTGACCACGTGGACCCTAAGGCCCACCCCCATGCTAGGAGATGACAAGAAGGACCACAATGAAATACCATCAACAAAGGAAAGGTTTACAAGACTCCACGACATGAGCAATAATAACACAAGAGAAAATTCAACTCAAGAAACATCCAACACAAGAAAACATAAGCAACAAGAATCAAACAACATTAAATGACAGTGCACCACTTCCAGAGGCCCACAAACATAAAGTGGAAATACAAGTTAAGTAAATGCATAGTTGTAGCAGGGGAGAGTGTCATCGCATGGTCTATGGGTTATCTTGACAGTCTAGGTGTTGATCATCCTGATAGCCTAGATGTTGCTCCCATCTATGATTGTCCAAATAGCCTCCAACGAGGTGCCGGTCCCATAGGGTGACACATACAGGACCAATTATTTTCTCATGGAGACAAGGATATTGGTCTTTCTGACTAGGCCTTCCCACTCATCCCAAGCCTAAACAAGCACTTGGGGCCATGAGTGAGGCTACATTATCTGAATTAATGTGTGATACTACCCAACCCCCTAGTTAATTTTAGATTATCACTTGATTAAACCCTCAATGAGTTACCCTGAACCAACCACTTTGGGTGTCGGACCCTCATTGAGAGCCACTCCCCCTACTAACAAAAAAATCTCAAAACCACAAATGGGAAAGCCAACTTGCACAAACTATCAAGTTAAATAAGTCAATTCATCAAGTGAGGCATGCACCACCTCTCGCTAACACTTCACAGTAAAGAATAAACCACTTTCAAGTGCAAGGCTAAACCCATCAAAATCAAATCAAACATAGAACAATAGTTCACAAGATCTAATATGAAAACCAAGTACATTCACGAGGCATGAACCATCTCACCCAAAAGCCATTTCAAAAGGAAAAACCATGATACAAGGTAACACCCAAAAGAGCTCAAAATCTGAAATGAGGTCAAATGATTCACAATGATCCATCCATGGAAATTATGACATAAAACAAGCTTTCTCATTGCCTCTGGAAGCCTAAGAAACCATCTACCCATAACCTCCCAAATGAGGGTAGTTCAATCACTACAGGTTCCCAACAATCTCAGAACATTACTACAAGAAAGCTAATGCATATAGTCTTCTCATTCCATAACTAACATAAGAGAAAAATTCACAACATGGAACCACGAAATGATGATATAAAATTCACAATTTCAAATGACAAGTGTAGAATGAGAGAAACAACATCATAAGAGATATTCAAACTCACACAAAGCTAACACAATCAATCAAGCCCTGTGACCATGAGGAAAATAATCCTTATATTATAACATCATTTCTGCATTTCCAACCTTAAATAATATGATAAAAATGATCCAAAATCATCCAATCAAGCAAGCAATCACTCAACAATACATCCAATCATGTTTAAGAACAACAATATCATCGGATAATCCATCATCTCAATCAACTAGCTACTATGCAATGCAATTCCAAGTCTATGCAAATAATCACAACTAATTACCTACCCTTTCTCAAATTTAATAAAACATAACACTTTTAATTCTTTACTCTAACATCATATTCATTTGATTAATAAGAACCACATAATTAAGTGATGGTTGAAATAGTAAAACTAGCTTTATCGTATTCTTTCACTTACAGTCACTAGAACTAATAACACTATAATTAAATATCATGTTGAGGATGCTTATTCAAGATTAAATAGATTTGGGTTGATGACTTAATCAATCCTAATGGGTACTCACATAGCCAATACTAAGGAATCAGTAACTCATGAATTTTCACATAAAATACTAATAAATTTCCCATGAAGAGTTGGAGAAATTAAGTATATATATAATCAAAATATTATAGTCTTGATATATATAGTGTTGATTAGCTGATAGGCTATTTATTGTGGGCACAACCCATTGATTTTGTCTCACGCCTGAATAATTTTCGTCGGAAAATAATTTCTTGACTCAAAAGTGAAAATTGCATGAAAAATTCACGTGGCCAGAGCTGCTACAATAAATGGGTGAAAATTCACGTGGTGAGCACTACTAAAAGGTGGGGAAAAATCCATTTAAAAATCACAAGAAGCCACTAAAAAACTCGTCACAAGCATCAACTCCATTATGTTCTTGTGGTTTGTTTGCAATAAACCTGAAACAAAACTTGCTAAAATTCCAAATAAAATCGAACATGATCAGCCTTCAATTTGCCATATTTACAATCTTCTTTTGTTTACTGTAAATTTATTGAAGAAGCAACTGGAGGGAGATAAGTTTGGGCTCAACTCATTTGGAAATATTTTGGTGTGGTAGGATTTTGTGAATTTATTCTCCAAACTTTTCCTATTATTCGCCATCTGCATCGTTCACACCACAACACAATTCGACCAGATTTTAGAGGTATTTCACTTGGCACACTTTGGGTTAATATTTAATTAAGGTTAGTTCTAAAGTTCAATTATGGTTTGAGTTAGGGTTGGGATTATGAATCAAGTAGGTTTGGGTTAAGGTTTGATTAGAGTTACATTTAGGGTTCAATTAGAGTTAGGGTTAGGGTTTAATTAGAGTTAGGGTTAGGGTTAGGGGTAAAATTCAATTATGCTTAGTGGTAAATTACCATTAGGTTTAGTGTTCAATTAGAGTAAGGGTTAGAGTCCAAATAGGATTAGGGTTTAACTAGGGTTAGGATTAGAATAGAATAAAGTTTTGTGTTTAATTATGATATCTAGAATTTAGTATAATTTTAGAAAATGAAATGATTTGGACACAAAGAAAAAAGAAAAAAGAATTTGTTTTTATATAGATCTTATTTATTAATTTATTCTAAAACTATAATTAATAATTGTTTAATTAATTTAAAATGAATATTTAATTTTATTTGATTTATTTGTATTAGATAATTAGTAAAATTTAATTGATCATGTTAAAAAATAGATAATAAATATTTTATGAATTTTAAAAATTAGAATTTAGTTTAATTTTATTTGTAATGTCAAATATTAAAATTAATATTACAATTTTAGATTAAAATACTTAATTTATTTTAAGGTTACGATTAAGTTTAAGGTTAGGGTTTGATTAGGGTTATAATTAGAGTTAAAGTTGCCATGTGAACTATGGTTAGTGTTAAACTAAGGATTATGAATAGCATTATAATTATGGTTAGGGTTAGAATTATAATTATTATGAATAGCATTATAATTATGTGTAATAACAATTTTTTGTGTTATCCTAGATTCATGCATTTGTCGTTGTTAATTATAATTATTATTGTCATGTTGTAATTGACAACGATTGTCGTTGTTAATTTGTTTAACTTATATGCCTCATGAAGGTCATCAAGGCATTAATGGTCGGCTTCCAAAGGGACTGAAAAGTTATCCCAGACAATTTAGTAGGTTGCCCTACTATGAGCACCTAAAAATTTTGCATTTGTTTGATACAATGCATATTAGAAAGAATATAACAAAAACATTATGGAAAATATTGGATGGAAGGCATGACAAAGAAAAAATTGTCAAAATTTGTAGTGACATTTAGGAAGCCAATCATGCAATGAAAAATGTCATTCAATTAAATAGCAATGGAGACCAAATTCATATAAGTGCCATTCCTTGGTTATTAACAGAGTAGAAAAGCAATGCTATAAAATAAGTGATATGAAAAATTTGATTTCCTATAGGATTTGCTACGAACATAAACAATGTAATAACAAAAAAAGGTGAATTTGGGTCAGGGATGAAAACGCATGATTGACATACCTTCATTAAGGTAATTATTTTGGTATACTATATACACTTGTATAATGCATGTACTTTTCAATGTATTTTGTTTACTACTTTTGGAAAAATAATGAAAAAGATCATTTTATAATTGTTGCAGTACATTCTACCTCTACCTCTCCCAGACAACTTTGACAACAGTGTCAAGCAAGTTATATATGATCTTGAAAAATACATGAGGTAAGTAGCGAGATTTTTTCAATTTGTTTTATACATCTTATAGTTGCCATTTGTTTTACTTGTTATGTATTAAACTATATATTTTTGTTAAATCTCATTAATATATTTGCACTTTGAATCACTTGTAGATTGTTGTCATCTAAAGAAATCCATAAAGAAGATATAAATTATTAGAAGAGAAAAATTCCTCATCTAATGTGTGAAATGTAAAAGTGTCTACCTTCAACATTTTTCAATGCATAGGAACACTACCTCATACACCAGGGTGACGAGATTGAATTGTGTGGACTTGTACACACAAGGTCAATGTGGATGGTTGAGAGGCACTTGAAATTTTTGAAGGCTTTCGTTAGACAAAGAGCACATCCTGAGGGTTCTATGGTGGAGGGGGATATATGGTATACCATACCATGGTGTACATTAGTGAATATCTTCCTAAGTTTGTAGCAAAGATCCATGTAGATAGCATTTGAGATCCCAACTCCATTAACAAATTCGAAGGGGAGTACCTGATGCGGAAAGGTAGATTGAAAAAAATGAGAGGTAATTATAAGATGGTCATGGAGATTAATTGGAATACATTTTACATATAGTTTTTATGTATATTGTACTTATTTAATTTTTAATCTTCAATATACATCAATTATAAATTAAGGTCGTATACTGTAGTATTTAACTAATTATATGTTGTTTGTGATTTTTTTTTTTTGATATAGTTGGTCGAGAGTGGGATGCACTACATTTGTACGTCGCCAACAATCTTGATTGGATGACGATATGGATTGAACGATGTCAACAATCTGGTCGTGCATTAACATGGGAAGGTGTGGCTTCATTGGTTAAAGAAGCTCATCGTAATGGAGATTCCAATGTCACACAAAGGGAAATTGTTTTAGCATATGGTTTAAGAGATAAACAGGTATGTATAAATAAATATATATATATATTTTAGATTGCAGGAATTGGATAGCACGGCCCCCTATAAATTGCAGTGCGCCTGGTAAACCTTTTAACATGACCGGCGGTGCTGGCGCAACATGCCCTCCGGTACCACGAGGGTGGGGGAGACTAGACCTCGTGACCAACCTCTTGCAACAGGAAAGATTTAGCCAACCGAGCTAGGGCCCCAACCCCTTAAATATATTAATCACCCATATTATTTAATTATTTTCAATTATATTGATGTATATATATGTCGAGGTTGTTTTCTTTGCATACATTCGGCCAAGAATAAATATGTTTATCAACTAACGATATTGCAATAATTTTTACATGTTTGACATATTGCAGGTGAAACACCACAAGGCTATGTGGTGCAATGGTCATAAATTTCAAATCAAAATGTTGGATAACGTGAAGAAAATTTGTGATTTTGGTATAACTACAGTATTTCAAGTGACTAATGTTTTATCTAAAAGCGACATACATCTAGATTCTTAGAAAATTGATACTATGGGATTTTAAATGATATACTTGAGTGTGACTTTAAGTCCTTTAGATTAATTTTGTTCGTCGTTCTATGATACAAGTTAAGATTGAATGAAAATGATCCTTAGAGAACTGTTATTGAACATGGTAATGAATTTACCGTGGTTAATACAAGGTTGATCGAGCGAGCTGGAAATGATCCCTATGTTCTTCCAAGCCAATGTGAGCAGGTATTTTACTTAGAGGTTCCAAGTAAACTGAGTTGGTCATTTGTTGTTAGACATGATCCAAGAGGAAGTCCAGTAAAGTATAATGTGGTGGAAGAAGAAGATACCGAAGAACTAGAAGATGATGTAGATGATGATCAGGATCAATAGTTAGTTGATGATATCCCTGACGAAGATGTCGAAGAGGAGGAACTAGATCATGATGATGTAGGAGTTAATGTTCATGGAGATGATATTCGTGTGGATGATGACATTATCGAAACTGATATCGATGATGATGATGATGATATGACCAATCCTTACAATGTCGAATTTGGATTGGATGATATAGACAAAAAATTGGATGAAGAAGAAGATCAATGACATTGAAATGTATAAGTTATGCGATTATATTATCTATTTGATATTAATTTCTTGATAGAATTATATTTGACTTATGTGGTTACATAATTAATTCATGATGCAATAAACTTGCAACAAAACTTGCTAAAATTCCAAATAAAATTGAACATGATCAGTCTTCAATCTGCCATATTTACAATCTTCTTCTGTTTACTATAAATTTATTGAAGAAGCAACTAGAGGGAGATAAGTTTGGGCTTAGCTCATTTGGAAATATTTTGGTGTGGTAGGATTTCATGAATTTATTCTCCAAACTTTTCCTATTATTCGCCATCTGCATCATTCACACCACAACACAATTTGACCAGATTTTAGAGGTATTTCACTTGGTACACTTTGAGTGGTTTTCATTTTTTTCTAAATTGTACGCGATCTTCAAACAATTCATAGGGTTATTTAAATTTATTTGTTTGGTATCTATGCCAGTAAGGGTTTGGAAATTATTTTTTTTGTATCTATGCCAGTAAGAGGATAACTCTGCTTTTCCACTATCCCATCTTGATTTACACCAGCCTATGTTGTATGCATGCTTTTCTTTATCATTTGATAGCCATGAGAATACCCTGCTATTATCTGCTGGTAATTGATTAATTTTTTTCTTCTTGGTTGGATACAACAGTCACCTTTGAGTAATAGTTTGATGACTCAAATTCTTATATAATTCCAATGGACCTGCAGTAATTGCACAACCATGCTGTGAAATTGTCCATTATTTTTCTTAGTTTATATGCCTCCTTTTGTTTGGTAAATCACAAAATTTAAAATTTAAAATTTGTGGATAGAGCGTGCACCAGTATTATAACATATTGTTTTTTTCTAATTAGGCTTGGTATTCCATTAAGCCCTTAGATTAATAGAATAAACCCATTCATTCCAAACATGATTAAAATAACCAATAACAAAATGATTTCGAAGGAAGAAAGCCAAATTAAAGTGCATTTTTTTAACATTTTGAGAAAGCCCCTACTTCAACAAACTTGTTGGAGAAAGTCTTCAAATCAATGCAACCAACATCTCAACATTTGATCTATAGAACAAGGGTGGCACTTGGAATTTTTTATTCAATACAAAATGTCCAACATTATATATCAACAAATGCATTTGAATTCTTTGTGGATCACCATGCTTTATTGTACAATGTACCTAATCAATAAGCCACTGATACATAGGAGAATATCACAATGGTTACTGTAGTTACAGTAATGAAACAAAAATGTCATGTAATGGTAGATCAATTTTCAAGAATTGGAGATGAATGATGAACTGGAAGAATTTAGAGATAATTACCCAGATTCCTAGCTATTCCACATTGTGATATTGCTAAAGTGGTATAGAGAAATAAGAGAATATATATCTTTGGTAAGTTTTGCACTAGAAGTATTACTAGCACTATTGTACTATGTCAAATTCAAACTAAATCTTTGTTGTTTCATCAAAGCACAAGTCATATTTCAAATTTTGTCTTGTTACATGTTTCTTGTAGAGGTGGGCACCATTGTTCAGAAGGGAAAGTTTTTGTGTTCAATCAGAAAAGATTTGTTGTTCAAGTTCATTTTCATGTTCAATGTAAAGACATAGTAGGTTTTAGTTTCATCGAAGTTACAGTTCATGTTGTCAAGTGTGCCCTATAAAAAGCAATAAAATGTTTTAAGTTTTAAAAACAAATTGCAAGTACATTGCTAAGTGCATGCCAATATACAAAGAGACAAGGTTTTCAATAAAATAAAGCATACATCCAGGTAGAAAAGCATATGCCATTCAATGGGAATACAAAATTGTAAAGTCAGAAACATGCATCTTAATTGAATAAATTAGCCAACATCCATCCACTTAATACTCAAGTAATCTCATGAATTTACTAGAAGGTAAATAAACTTAGTAAACATTAGAGAGATTTTTATTTTTATTTTTAAAAACATTTGTATAAGCACAAAAATAAAGTACAATAGTACAACTTTTCTAAATAAATTCAAACTTGAATTCACATGTAATCATAACTAGAATCAAGATAATTCCTTACAATATTCATTTATTCACATAAGATACACTTAGCATAAAGATTAGTTTTACCTCATAGGTTTTGACTGTCGTAGCCAAAACATGGAGTTCACTGCATTTGGAATGTTGATCTCTATCTTCGCAAGCCTCAGAGAATCTACAGAGGGAGAGCATCATCTGAGTGCTTTTCCTCCAACCACAGACTCAAGTGGTCCCCCGCGCACTTCCAAACTGGAAGTAACCCGGCCCTTCTCGAAGAGTATAGATATAAGGAACTGGCAAGTTTCACCATCTGAGTCCTAGTGACGTGTACTACATACTCAATCGACCATACAACTCTAGATCCCTTCTAGCTAAGTATGATCATTCTGATTGGTCGTTCCATCTAGACACACACCTCTGACTTGTCTTAGAAACTATCTCATCCTATAGTTTTTCTTACTTTATTTGGTACTCTAGACTCAAATTAGTCATTAAAGAAAATCCATTCTAGCCAATCTGACTTAGAACTAATCCTTAATCTAGGATAGTCATTCAATGTAAAGATTTAGGTATTTCAACCCTTTTTAAAGTCCCTTATTGCATCCTTGCAATATCTAGGGTTTATGACTTCCTATCATTTTACTCTCAAGATTCAATACCCAACATCTTGATGCATTAAATCGAGTTTCGACATTATCCTAGAATCTCTTAAGGTATTATAAATACTTCCTGTCTTGTTCTATGGTTTTCTCAACCTTTCACTGTCAATCAATATATCTATGTACAATGACATATCTGACATAAGAGTTATAGACTCCCTACATCCTCCTTGTTTCAATACTAGGGTTTAGCTTCTCTAACCCAACACATGGAAATATCAACATCCTTGATTTTCCAAGGGTAATAACATAAGTGTAGCAAATCATAAGAACCAAATGCTTTTAGTCTTTCCTAGACCACTTGGCATTGTTTGATTTTACATTTTAAATACATGAATAAACATAGTATTCAAGGTATTTCCTTACTAACATAATATTTAATGAATATTATCATTTATATCAATTTCTTAGATCTTGAGTTAAACTTTCTACCCTAAAGGGTTCAATTTAAAGGGTAAAAATCTACTTTCGACCCCTTGGTCTTCTTGAGTCTACTGACTTTTAACATAGGTTGAGTTATGAACTCTTAAATAACTTCCTTGTCACATAAACCTTTGTCCAACATAATAATTTACCACCATCATATTGAATTGTGTTACGAATCTCTCCTTATGTCCCACCTTGAGGGAAAACATTCCAGTGATGCCTAATCTTGATTTGTTTCGACCATTTGGGTTACTATAATAATGGATGATCGTGACTCCTTGTCACCTTATTCCACTTTTAACTTATTACAAAAGTGACCATAATCACCACCCAAGGTCCTTTATGGTTCACAAGTTCAATTTTATCAACCTAGAAGTAACAACCATCGTCTTGACTTTCTAGGCAAACCTTTCCTTAGACCGAAAGATTAGTTAATATTGGTTGATATCTCATATTTACCTATGTGAGCTTTTAGTGTTAAACACTATCTTGGAATGTTCATTCATAAGACATTTACATAATAATCCATACTTGTAATAATAAACTATGTTCTTGACCTTATATACTACCTCATATCTCGATGGTTGACTAAACATGACCACGGTTATATTATATTATTAACCATACTGCCATCATCGGTTTCAAAAAGAGAATACATAGAGAAGTTCATCAACTAAGATCATAGTGAACTCTACCACCTTTCATGGTGACTCCAATGGTTATATACGTGTCGGAAAATGAGTAGTTAAAGAATGTAGTATTCTGCATGTTGGTGCCATGAGCACATGCAATTCATCATTTTACGAGTCTTGACCACTTTCCATTCTTAAGTCATATACTTAGTTGGCAGCAACATTAAAGGGTAGCTGCTCATCCATAATGGGCCGAGCCTTTAACGTAGAAAGGACTACAACAAGATAAAACAGGTTTGACCATTCGGCCTTAATCCTTTTCTTGAGAATGTACTTAAATCATATACAGGCTCAACCGGTGCAGTCAAGAGCCATTGCAAAATAAACATAAGATTCGACACAAAGATAACTATCTTATCATATGAAAGCAAGAACAAGATTGTGTCAAGGGTTCTCATTCTACCTGAAAAGAGTCAGTCAATGCCGATAGTTCCTGTTGAAGGACTTCTTTCTTTCCCTCGGTGTCTTCTTCGACAATGTAAAGTTGCACTCCTCTCTTGCCCCGGATGATATTTGGGCTATTGCAGAGAAGAAGGTTAGAGAAGCCCATTTGTGCCAGGTTCGAATATGATAGTCCCTCAGCTACTCCGCGAGCTTCGAACGAGTGTTCATGCCTTTCTTCTTTCCTACCAACCTCACGTTACCCCCGTTATTACTGCACTCCTTGATGTCCCGAATCCTCCACGGACTCTCAATACGCTGATTGAAGACTCCATCTCATTGTCAGCCTATAGGATGACAGAAAAGATTGCAGTTTGGTTGCGTTCCCCCACACATGATGATTTCCCCAAAGGTAACTAAAACCTTTCAATAAATCCCCATATGTGAGGGTATCGAGCCCTCTCGTTTTTCCCTCCATGTGACCACCCCCTCAAACTAGAATTAAACAATGTGGAATAAGTATGAACAAAAACAATGAAAGGAATGGCCATGTCTTGCTCTCCAACTTTAGAGCAAGAATAATCATGATCCCCATCAGCTCTGCTCCCCACTCTTATTCCAACCACCCGTGAATTCCGCCCACTCTCTCTCTCCAAGAATCAGTTATACAAACCGCTATAAAGGTAGTTAGCAAAAGAAAGAAGGAAAGAAGATAGTTCCAAAAGCGGTTAGAGGCTTGAGGTCAGTTAATATATTTTGGCTTACTTGTAGGGAGCCACGTTCCCATGCGTGGAATTCCCAACACAGAGTTTGAACCCGTGCTAACTCGGTGAGATGCTCACGATCTTAAATATGATTTTTAATAATCTTTGAATTTAGACTTTTGCCATGTTCACCTTCTTGGTCGTGGCTAAACAAAATCCCTTTTGTTATTTAGAAGGAAAAACTTATATGGATAGGCATATCAATGTCGTCTCAATAATCAATAAGCTTCTCAATTGAGTTGAGAAAACATAAATATATATCATGCCCCTCCACAAAAGGAGCCTTGTCAAAATAGTGGACTCAACGACGGGCTTAGTCGTTAAAAGTATCACCAAATCCAACACATATAAATGACAGTGATTCCAAATTTAGGGTCAGTAACACGATCAAAAACGTTGATCTTTTGTTGTCACTTGGGCGTATTCACTCCTTAAAACGAACTCAAGGATGATCATCAAAAAGACTTCGCAATTGAGGTCACAACGTAAACTCGTTTATGACCTAAGAAGCGACGTGCTTGATAGAAAATTGTCTCCGTCGCAAAACAACTAATGTTCAACCTTGACGACGTCACTATCCCCAAAACGACTAGGCTGATGTTAGACAACTAGAATAGACTTAATATGGTGACAACCTGTTCTATTCCTTGTATCTATTCCCTTCTCTCTGATGATGCTCTCCCTCCCTTTCACGGAGGGTGGAAACCTATTTCCTGAATGCAACTTGCAATCAACAACACAAGATTAGTGTTTCAGTAATCATTTTCATAATCCTTATGAGATCATCACATCTTGACAACTTTTAAGCACATGCCAAATTTTAGTCAAATAAACATGACTCATGAAAAAATTGATTTTTCTAGCCATTTTAACTAAATGTCAAATCATTGAACATGCATAATCATCTACTAATTACTTCAAAGTAAAAAGTAAAACATAGTTAAAGTTAGGGGTGTAACAACGAGGTGCATGCATGATAAGATTAAAGGCACAAATTTTTGTACAAAGTCAAAGATTGTAGTACATCAATTACAGAGGCAACATGAAGAAATGTTTCAAAACAAACAAATTCTGCATCTATATAGACAAGCACACACCTATATAAACAGTTGATTGAATTTTGTCGTAACATTTACAAGTGCTATATAAAGAGGTGTGCTTTTCAATGAACAAACATGATTTTTCAAAAACAAAACTGCAGCTATTTATAGAGAGGTGATCAGTTCAAAGGGAAACTCAGTTTTAGATAGCAAGACAAAGTCAAAAAAGGAAGTTCTATAAATAGGCAATAAAGGTATGAAATACAAGATGTTTTGTGTGTTTATGTCAACCCCTGTCTTCATTCATTACTTCTTACTTCCAATCAACAGTAAGTCTTCATCATACCAGCAGTGATCAACATTTTTAGCACCTAAGTTCAACAATTTTCACTGAATTTCATCAAGTTTTCATTCACATACGGCAGGGTTTTTGACATAAGTCATCATCATTTCAGTAGAAGTGACTCTACTTCAGAGTGATTTTCCTCAAATTTTCAATAAAACACTCCTGATTTTAGCAAGATTTTGATATTTTTCAAGTGGTTATCATTCACGCTAAAACTGAATTTTTCAAGTGGTTTTCAGAGAGAATTTTGTTTGTACAATAAGTAGTTTTCTCTTTAACTTAGTGATTTCT
>VDFB02217496.1:0-11667 GCA_007258455.2 Sequoia sempervirens
CAACATCATCACCAACAAACGAAGTCATCAACATTGAGAACAGCAAGAAGCTCACCAAGAGCTTTCGATCCAGCGAGGTCAAAATCGAATGGTTCAACAATAGAGGTAAAATTATATTGCCATAGAAATAAATCACCTAAAGTGAAACATATAAGAAAAAATATTATGGGATGGTAAAAAATATTATGACATCATTGAATCACAACATAGCCAAGGGAAAAACAGTATGAAACACATAATGGAAAAAATCCCTCAACCTTAAAGGTTGAAAATTTTTAGTACTCCCCATTGTAAGGCAAAGGCAACAATGTCTCATCCATTTGAGCATGATAATATATATATTCTCAAAAGATATGTTGAAATTTGAAAGGACTAAACCACAAATCTTCAAGTTATATTCAACCAATTTTTGAATGATAGTAACAATGTTCTTATTGGAAGATTTTTATTTCCCATTTATTTGTGGATAGTTATATGGTGAATGTGATAAAAGTATTCCATACTTGTAGGAAAACTTAAAATTTATTCAAATAAAAAATTGGAAGCATTGTTGGAAACTATTTTCTTTGGTACTCCAAAATGGTGCAAGATGTTTTCTTTGATGGAGTTCCAAACTATCTAAGATGTTGGTATTTTATGAGTGTGGGATCCACCCATTTGGTGAAATAATTTATGGTGATAAAATACATGTATGCCCTTTGACATAATTTAGATTTGTAGGCCTTACAAAATCGAGATCTCATTGTTGAAATGAGGCATCAATCACCACATGCTTGCATGAATGACACTTCAATACCCTTTCATAAGCATCTTTTCAAATGAAGTATACCAATAATAATGAGCTTTTAGGCTTTCAAAAGATGTAATATGTGATGAAAATGTTCAACACAGGCTTGGTTATGAAATATTTCAAGAAAAAATATATTTTTTGTTTGTTTATGCATCTTAAAAATACACCATCAATACTTTGTTTATATAATATATATTTCTATATTATATAATTTTTTCTTGCAACTTCAATTCTCTTCTTTGTTTTCTATCTAATGACTTGGACAATTTCCTTATGCAAGGGAATGGGAAATTCATTGATATCAAGTATTAATTGAGTCAATGAATAAAACCATCAGCAACCTCGATTTTTCTTTTAATACCATGACATTTTCTTTTTAAATCACAATACTTGGAAATTAATTTGCATAAACCCATTCCTATTTTTAGTTTGTTCAATTGAATTTCCAAACCATATACCTTAATCCAGGCTAGACTAGCCTTAGTTGCAAGATTTGGTACCATCACTTTAGAGAAAGAATGAAGTTTGTAGAAATGGACACTCTTGATAATGCATACCATTGCATAGGCATGTGTCTCCAATTGTGTATACCATCTCATGATATTTGAATCCAAATATTACAAAAGAAATGGGTGTTTATATCCCTTCATGATTCTTCTGGGTCAAACCAACTAACATAATGAATTCAAAAGCATAAAAAACTATATGATAAATTCCTTTGAAATTTTTAGGTTAACCAATTTTAGTGCCATATTGATTGCTTCTTTTATACCATTGAATTCCTTCTTTCCTTCTTTACTCCATTTGAATCTTGTCACTTTCTTCACCATACTTGTAATATTCCATGTCAATTTTGTAAAAAATAGCTATGAATCTTGTCAATCTAGCTCATGTTTTTGAAGAAAGAATGAAGTTTAGTCTTATTAATGGGTAAAGAAAATTTTTAAATTGCTTCTACCCTACTTGGATCAATATTTATTCTTTCTCATGATGCAATGTGGCCTAAAATTTCCCCTTTATTACAACAATATGGACATTTTAAGATTAAGGGAAGTCCCATGAAATTTATAAAAATCAAACACCATGATTGGATGATCAAGATGACTAATTCTTGGATAAAATTATAAGATCAAATAAATAGACCACGATCACCTTATCCCTTATATCACCAAATACTAGATCCATCAATATATGAAAATTTTCTCTTGCATTTATTTAAACAAAAGGCATCCTCTCATAAGAAAATTGTCTCAATCGAGTTGTAAATGTTGTCTTGGATATTTCAATTTGATTGTATCCTTTAAAATCATCATGCAATGATAACATTTCAAAACCAAGGACTTGTTAGACACATAGGAAAACTAAGAGGGGGAGTGAATCAGTTGTACATTAAAACTTTAAATCCTCTTTAACAATCAAACCCTTATTATCATTAGAAAAATGTAAACAAATGAAACATAAACACATTCAACACCAAACACAAGAGAGTGCAAAATTTACATAGAAAACCTTAGTTAGGAAAAAACCACCGTGAGGATTAAAGCTCACATATATATGAATAGCAACATCAAATACAATAGGATCACTATCATAAGGGCTTGCTGCCTAAAAGAGAAGAATGGCCCACTGCCGAGATGACTCACTATCTAGAAGAAATAAGAATAGAAGAAGATTGTTATGGAGAGATTCACTATCTCAAAGAAACAGGAAAAATCTAGTACTGCAACTCTACACCATCCACAACCTTTGGCTCACTACCTCCAGCAACTTCAAGCACACTGAAAATGTAGACACCTTCTCCTCACTACATCTGATAGCCTTATGTGTTTAAGCTCACACTCAAATCACCACACTTAATCACATTCACATCAATCAACACTCACACATATACCACACATCTCCAACAATTAACCTTGCTTATATATCCTCCACAACCTCAAAAACCTTCTCTATGCCAGACTCAATGAAATGTATGCACCTCAAACATGTAACCACTAAATAGGGAAGCACTAAACACTTTTGTGGTGGAAAGAAGTGAAGGTGGACCACACCAAGGGTTAACTAGGACCCAAATCTACATTGACACACTTCTCCACACTTCTAAAAACAACAAACAAGCTTTACAATTAGCATTATCACACCAAGTTGGCCAAACCTGCACTAACACTAACAAGAGACCACATGCATGGCTTTCTAGGTCCAAAAATACCTTGCAGACCACACAAAAACATTCCAAAACATCCAAGAATATTCAACACCATCAAATTATTCAAAGACACTGCCACAACCACCTAAAACTAAGAACACTTAACATCCTATGCAACCAACAACATTGCCATAGGCATACAACTCACTAACCACCCTTGTGGAACACTTGAACTCACAAAACTATAAGGGAAAGTAGGTACAAACAACATTATCATTTTCCCAAATCCACAAGACAAGAAACCACAACATGGAGAAATGTGGAGCAATCTCATTTCTCCTAGGCAACCTTCTTCATAGGAAACACACTGTCAAACACAACTTCCACTATCACACAATCCAAAACCTGAAACTCTAGTTATAGTACCTTTGAACACCTCTGATCATCACATCCAAACTACACAAGAATATAGTCAAACATGAATAAATGTAGAGCACAACATTGAACACACCTCTATCACATTGCACACTCTTTTATTCAAATTTTCTCAAAATCACTTAGAAACCAAGTGAACTAGCTATATTAGCAACACCACAAACACCTGCTCAACATATCTACAACATCTGCAACACTTTCTCAATACCACAAACACTTCTCAATATGACCACACTAGAGGTTGATATCAAATCACAATACTAATTCCAACATAGTGCAACAATATCCAATAGTCTCCCTAACCATACTAGATGTTGACATCAATGACAACACCAAAAAATCACCAACAATCTCCCCCTTTGTCATTGATGGCAACACCAACTTTGAAAAACCATCAACTAGAAGAAGCAACTCTACAACTCCAACACTGAGACAACTACCCCCCTAACTAGGAGCTTCCTTACACTTCTACCACTTTCTCAAACTTCGCTCTCTTTCCATTTCCTTCATTTTTCTTTTCCTTGATTTTTTCATACTTCAATCTCTCTCCATGTTTTTCAAACTACATTCTCTCCCCTTTTGATATCAATAGAAAATGGAAACACCTGCATACTACTTTCTCTCTACTACTCTCTCTCCATTGTTATCTCCCCCTTAGGGGAAAAAGATATGGTCCCCTTGGTTGCACCAACCAAAGACACCACTACCTACTCCCCTTGAGAGGTAGGCTTCATCAATCCAAGATCAAGAATGCATCTTGAATAGATCACTTAGACAAATGCACCAACTTATGAATCTAGTTGAAATGAGGGCCAATAACCCCTAACTTCTACCTAAGATACTCAAATGTATCTTTTGGAAGATCCTTTGTGAAAATATCAACAACTTGATACTTTATAGGCACATACTCTAGCTTCACCTCATTCTCTTCAACTTTCTCTCTTAGAAAGTGATAACCAATAGAGATATGCTTTGTACTTGAATGCATTGTCAGGTTTTTAAAAATATTGATAGAATTTGTATTATCACACAAGATAGAAATAAGTTCATCATATGACATCTTGATATCCTTCAATTTTTTATTCATTCACAACACCTATGTGCAAATCAATGTTGTAATATAGTATGCCTCTGCAGTAGATAATAACATTGAAACCTGCTTCTTGCTTAACCAAGAAACCAACCTGCTTCCCAGAAAGAAAGCACCTCCACTTGTACTTCTTTTTTCATATGCACAACCTGCCCAATTTGCACTTGTATAAGCACTCAAAGAGAAATTAGTATCCCTGGGATACCATAGACCAAAATTGGGAGTTCCCTTCAATTATTTGAATATCCTTTTAACTACTGCAACATGTGATTCTTTGGGATCTTCTTGAAATCTTGCCATAAGACAAACTATAGGCATGATATCCGATCTAGTAGCAGTAAGATATAGTAACTCCACCAACCATTGATCTATACTTGCTTTGATCTATCTTAAGAGATTCATCATTTTTCTCAACTTGCAACCAGTAACCATGGGAGTATACACTAGTTTAGAATCCTCCATCACAAACTTCTTCAAAATTTCCTTGACATACTTTGACTTTGAAATGAAAATTCCTTTTCTTGATTGATAAATTTGTAACCCAATGAATAAATTCATCTCCCCAAACATTGACATCTTCAAGCTCTTTTTGCATCTACTCTACAAATCTCTTACACATACCTTCATTTCCTCCAAAGATTATGTCATCAACATACACAACCACAATCATGATCTAATCTCCCTCAACTTTGAAGAAAAGATTGCTATCTATAATGCCCTTTTTAAATCCCTGTTGCGACAAGTATCTATCCAATATTGCATACCAAGCTCTAAGAGCTTGTTTGAGTCCATATAATTCCTTTTTAATTTGCAAATCATATTAGCATCTTTTGACAATGAAAAACCTTTTGGTTGCTCAATGTAAACCTCTTCCTCTAACTCACCATTCAAGAAGGCAGACTTGACATCCATATGATACACCTTGAAGTCTTTATGTTCTCCAAAAGCCAAAATCATTCTAATGGCTTCCATTCTTGCCACCAAAGAAAAAGTATCTTCAAAATATATTCCTTTCACTTGTGAGTAGCCCTCACACACAAATCTAGTCTTATTTCTAACAACCTTTCTGTCCTCATTCATTTTGTTCCTCAAAACGCATTTAGTTCCTATCACATTCTTGTTTGTTGGTCTTGGGCTCAATTCCCAAGTCTAATTATTCTCAATCTGTCTCAACTCTTCTTAAATAGCTTTGATCTAGTTCTCATCCTTGTGTGCCTTGGTTATAGTTTTAGGTTCTACCTCTGAAAGTAAACAAAAGTTTACTTGTTCCTGCCACATCATTTTTTCTCCTTGTCAACACACCTTTTCTCTTATCTCCAATTATTTGATCTTCAAAATTATTCTTTTGCACACACTTAGGAGTCTTAGGGATAATTTATGGAGCTTCTTCCTCTTCAAATGTCATCTCTTTTTATTTTTTATTTTTTATCTTTTTCTTCTTCACTACAAGGGGGTTCATTAGATTAATATCATTCTATCAACAAAAAATTTCATGTGGTTCTTCATCTACTTTGACACTTGCACTTTCAACAATCTTCTTCAACCTTTTATTATAACATCAGTATGCCTTTCTTTTTGTATAGTACCCAAGGAATATTCCTTCATTAGATCTTGCATCAAACTTTCCCAAGTTTTTTCATCTCTTTTGATATAGCTTTTGCTTCCAAACACTATAAAATATTTCATAGTAGGAGGTTTTCCATACCATAACTCATAAGGAGTCTTTGAACTATTCACTCTTACTTGTCCACTTTTAAGAATGTATGATACGGTATGAATTGCTTCTCTCCAATAAACATCTGGTAAATTTTCTTCCTTCATCATGGTTCTCGTTGCTTCCTGAACTGTCATGTTCTTCCTCTCCACAACTCCATTCTATGGATGAGTCAGGCAGGAGTTGGTAATTGTCTCTTTATTCCATGATCTTCACAAAAAACTATTAAACTCATTGGAGGTGAACTCACCATCTTTGTCAGACCTCAAGCACTTGATTTTCAAATCCATTTCATTATCAACCATAGATTTAAAGGATTTAAACTTATCTAGAGATTTTTATTTTTCTTTGAGAAATGTCATCGAAGTCATTCTAGAATAATCATCTATTAATAACATGAAATAATTGTCACCTTGAGAGCTTCTTATTCTAGTAGGTCCGCATAGGTCTGTATGCACCAACTCCAAAGGTCTTGTAGTAGAATATTCTTTAGTTTTGAACATATTATTTGTTTGTTTTCCAAACTAACACTCTTTGCAGATTCCATTGATGGGCTTTGCAATCCTTCATAGATCTCTTGTAGCATCAGTAGAACTGATCTTCACTAGGCTATTAAAGTTAATGTGGCCCATTCTTCTATGCCATATCTAGCTTTCATTTATTTGTGACATAAAGCACTTAACACCACCACCTTTGAGCTAATAAACATTTCCTTCTGCCCTTCTTGAAGCAACCAAAGCTTCAAACCAAACATTTCTTTTTTTATTTCACAACCATCATCCTGAAGTTCACTAAATTGTATCCTCTACTACACATTTATCCTAAACTAAGAAGATTATGTAGGATACCCTTGACATAAAGAACATTGTCATCATTTGTTTTATGCTTTCCATCAAGACTAATTGAACCTTTTCCACAAATCTTAGCAAATGTATCATCACCAAACTTAACAAGACCATTATCATACTTTTGAAGTTTAACAAACTTATTCTTATCACCTATCATATGATTTAAGCATCAATTATCAATTAACCAGTAATTCCTCTCCTCTCTTGCACGAAAAATAGTCACCATAGTTCCTTCAATATTGTGACCTATTTCTGGAGCACTTTCCTTCACACATCTTTCAGGATTAGAAAAATTAGTTCCAACATTTAGAGTCGTGAACAAGAATTCATACTATCATCATTGGGATAGTTTGATTCCTCATCATCAGATACACGATTGTCTTTTTCAACATAATAACTCTTCTTGATAGATTTTCCTTATGATCGTTTTGTTTTTCATTTGCAACTTTGATTGGACATTTATAAGCATAATGACCTATCTTTCCACAATTGAAACACTTAAAGGGTAACTTATTTGTATTTGCTTATGCCCTTTTTTAATATCCTCAAAAAATTTGCTTCCACCTTGTCAAGATCATCAAGATATGATTCATTTGTTGAACATTTGGAATATTGAGAGGGAAGGGTGAACCAGTATTCTATGAAACCATTCAAACATTAGCCATCCAATTACCAAAGCATATTCAATTTTTATAAGTAAAGAAAGCATGAAAACATCCACAACATCACATAACACATGGACACTAGGATTCTTACATGGAAAACCCAAAATTGGAAAAACCATGGTGAGGGTTAGCTCACAATATATTATAGCCAGTTATAGTATATTACAAAAATGCTCATTGCAGGTGAACTCACTGCCCAAGTGGACTTACTACCCACAGAGAAAAGATATAATAAAGAAGGTGGCACACTACCTAATTTGAACTATTACAAAAGTATCTATAATATGCAGGGATACAGTTCCAATGAAGCACAATAACAAACTTTGCATTGATCTAGATCAATGCTCTGCTCTACTCTGCTCTGCATTTGTACACCTTACAACTCAATTTGCATAACTCTAATCAATTTTGAATCACACACAATACATGTTACATTTGTCTCTCATCTCTCATCCTAAAACATAAAAAATAATCCAACATATATATCGGCATCAAGTGTAACATCAATTAGGCTGGATAAATTGGATGCAACACAAAAAATTCAACTTGTTGGCTCCAAAATTTAACATCCATAACACACGCCTCAATTCAAAATTAAAAAATCCTTAAGATAGGTTTGTATGGACCTAAAATAGATCCCACATAAAGGCTTAATACATAGTAATCTTTTGCATACTCATCAAACATGTTAGGTTGGCACACCATAGAACCTAAACAAAAATCCTTCATTTTTTCATCCAATTTGCAACACGTGGAACTCAAAAAATGATACCATCTAGAATTCACACTCATATAAAATCTATCAACTTATCTTCAACACCACAACATCAAAGACTCATTCGTGGAGAAGTGCAAAATATCCCACACCAACACACTATACAGAAAATGCTTGTATTATGCTAGGCAAAACTCTGTCATTCATATCTCTCACAATACTTCACCAAACTAGATGAAATATTGGATTTATATTATTCTAATAACTACAAAAATTAGGTTAGAATCACAAAGAAAAATATTCCTTTGTGGAGTGGTGCAGACCTAAAAACTAATACACTATTACACCAAATTGATAGTTTTGACACTTAGATTTTCACATAACTGAGCTATTTGAACCAAATATCCTTACACAAATTACTTTCAAAATACCTCAAAATGTGTTAGGATTAATAAAAATGATCCACAACAATGTTGACATCAATGACAACACTGTATTACATCATTATGTACAATACATGCTCATGTTGCCAAACAACATCATCAATGACAATCTCCTCAAACTTCCAACAATCTCCCTCTTTGTCATCGATGGAAACATTCCAAAAATATTCTTCAATACTCTCCCCCTTTGACATCAAGGGAAAAGGGAACCTATGCAAAGTTGTTTTGACTCTTATTGGTAGTCCCCCTAAATGATGTAGTCATATATACAAACTATTGACTCCCCTTGAGTCATGTACCAGAGAAAAAATCTCAAAAAGATACTGAAATGCAACTCTATATGTCTACATATATACAAGTAATATAAACATAAATGCATAAAAATATAGAAAATGATTCAATTGGAGGTGGTTGATGTCTACAATTTCTTCACCTAATCTTCCTAGGCTTTCCTTCCATGTTCCCATTCATGCTTGGCCTCCGCAAGCAACCTGTTTTACATTTCCTACTCCAATAGTAGTTCTTCTCCTTCTTCTAGTGTAATAGATACCATATTCATATTCTTTTCCTTGTCTATATTGAAAAGAGCTTAAGAAAAAATTAAAATTTTGGGATTGACCATATCCCTTACCTCTTCAAACTGTAAAATGATGTGTTCTTTTTTCTCCTGTAGTTGGAAGAATTTATTATAAAGATCCTCTATGATATTCCTTGTGGCACAAGTGAGGTCAACTATTGGGTCATAGGCACTAGAGGCTGCATTGATTTGAGACTCAATAGAGTCCATTTCATTCCTTATACTTAGTGTGGTTCTATGCCACTTCATACCATATTGCAATAGTGCCTTAGCCTCACCTACACATGCCTTTGAATCCTTCAACAATTTTAAAAACTTCTTATGTGCAACAACTTATTTCTCTATAATCTCCAACATCCTTTTGTAAGGAAATCTAGGAGCACATCTTATGAAAAATCCATGCAGTAGTTCCTTCAGTAACTTTCATTTCGATTAGGTTGCCTCAAAGACATGTACAACTATGTCCTAAAGCGGAAACAGACACAATTATTTCCTACATTAATCCTTTTGAGAGAAACATATGTAAATTCAACAACAAGCAATGATAGATTCTAGAAACATAATCAACACAAATGAAAGACATGATAGAAATCAAAACACAAAGATTTTACGTGGGGAAAACCCTTTCGGGTAGAAAACCCCACTCTCCAAAGTTCAAGCCATTGTATCATTCAGCAACAGGAAGTTACAATACAGTTTCGGGCTCTTAGCCTTTCAGAGATTACATCTTGTTCATCTGGATACAACTAGTAACATACTATCCCTGAGAGATCAAACATGGCATTCATGATTAGGAGAGATTCCAACAACATAACTCTGCCTCTCTCACTCTCAGCCTCAGCCTCATGACTTCGGCCTTTCAGCCAACCACTCGGCCTTTCTCTATCAATCTCTCTCTGGCTCTTGGCTCTTTCAGCTTCTCAGCTTGTCAACCTCGATCTTCTTTTACAGAACGTCCAATGCATACATATATGCATTCATTCTCAATAGGATCTTTGTGAATCGATTCAAGATCACACTTCAATAATCTACTAACTCAGCATCCCTATCGTTGCAGATCTTTCCACTCTTGTGCATATTTTTCCTTTCAGATCGTTCAGAAAAACCAACCGCCAACTGTTTGAATTTTGCTTCCTCTGATTGGTCCACGTGCACCACATCAGATAGTCTTCACTTGGTCAACAACGATCAACTTGTGTCACATGTTGGTGAGACACTAGAAGTGTCCCCCTGATGCCACAAGACCTGATTACACCTTGTTGCCAAGAGTCCTCTCCATTGACAAGAGGTTCCACCGAGCTTACAAGTTACATTGACCTCAGCAAGCACATCGGTGAGACTATCGCTATCGCCAGGAGTTCACATCGAGTCTTCAAGTCATACCGAAACCCAAATAGTCGCCAAGAGTCATACCGATATTAGGTTTCCCATTGGCAAGACAATCACTCTTCACCAAGAGATAATACTGCTGCCTCCATGTTACTCCAAAGTCTCCTATTGGCCAGACATTCCATCTTCGCTAAGACACTGAGCTCAGGAGTCATACTGAACACATTCAAGAGTTGGCGAGACTTATCGTCTTCGCCAAGACCTTATACCGAGGTCTTAAGTCACCCCGAGCGCTGCATTCACTAGTCGACAAGACTTATGTTTTTTGCCGAGACTACATACCGAATGCCCATGTCTTGCTGAGTTGGAAAGACATTTGACTTCGCCAAGACCTTTCACCGGGCGCCAAGAGCTACACCGATGACTTTAGTTGCATCCGTGTCAGCGAGACCAACACCTGTCACCAAGACTTCATGTTGAAGTCTCTAGGTTACCCCGAGCTCACCTTTTTCTAGGAGTCATGCCGAATGCATCCCACACCATCGATGAGACAAATTCCTATCCCCAAGACTTCATAGCGAAGCCTTCAAGTCATACCGATGACTCCATTCACTGAGACATATCCCAGTCACCAAGACCTCATGCCGATAGGAGCAAGTCATGGCGATTTCCACATCGGCCAGAAAGACCAAAAGGTCATGCCGATATTGGCAAGACTTCCTATCATCGCCGAGACATCATTCCAATACAAATGAGTTTCCTCAATGATCACGAGCAATTTCAGCAAGACTTTACATATCGCCAAGACTTCATGCAGATACCCTTTGAGTTACTCCGAGTGTATTCAGTCAGCCAGACATCTCTGAGTCGCCAAGAGATCTTCTTGAATGTTCAAGTCACCCCGATGACTACAAT
>VDFB02217497.1:0-12872 GCA_007258455.2 Sequoia sempervirens
GGGGCGTTTTATATGATTTTTTGTCTTTTCGGGACATTTTTATGATGTTTTGTCTTTTTTCAGGACATTTTTATGATGTTTTTTGTCTTTTTTGAGGACATTTTTATGATGTTTTGTCTTTTTGGGACATTTTCACGATTTTTTGGTCTTTCTTGAGGACATTTTATGATGTTTTTGTCTTTTTTAAGGACATTTTAGAGATTTTTGGTCTTTCTTGAGGACATTTTATGATGTTCGTGATAAACATTGTGCCCCCAGGTAGGTTTAAGACTTAGCCATTTGCAAGGGATACGGATAGGATGCTGTTGAGTTACTGGACAAATAGTCGTCAGGACTTGATGTCAATCGTTCATCCACTAGGACAGGTAGAGTAGGATGTGATGGTGACTTGCGGAATAATGGCGAAGATAGCTTTCATCCTAAGCCAAGTTTAGACCAAGCGACAATAGATGGCAGAGCAATGATTGATTACGCATGGCGCCTGTTTGCCAAGTTTTCACCATGGTACTTGTCCAAAGCGCCTGTTTGCCAGGTTTTCACAATTGGACGAATTATTTTTCTTTTTACTGTTTTTGTGATTTTTTGATTTTTTGGGTGTCACCAAGACGCCTGTTTGCCAGGTTTTCATCAAGGTGACGCTTTTTTTTTCCATTTTTCAATTTTTTTTTGTATTTTAAGGTCCTCCAGCTTTGTCCTCTGATGCTATGCGTAGAACTTTCGGAGGTGTAAACTATTGATGGGTTCAGTCAATTGTTCCCCATCTGGAGTTGCCAGTTGATATGCTCCAGAACCAAAAGAAGATATGATGATATATGGACCCAACCAGTTTGGTTCAAACTTGCCTGGCTTTTCTCTGTCTGCTTGGTTCTTAGGGTTCTGCATGAGAACCAGGTCGCCAATATCGAACTTTCTGACCATGACCTTTTTATTGTAGCTGCGACAAAGGCGGTTTTGATATGCCTGGAGGTGATTCAGTGAGTTTTGTCTTCTTTCGTCCAGCATTTCCAGCTCGTGCAAGCGTGATTGTCGGTATTCCTCTTCATTAGCTAGACCCTTCAAAGAGACCCGTAGTGAAGGAATTTCGACCTCAATGGGTAAGATGGCTTCCGCGCCAAAAACCAGGGCGAATGGGGTAGCTCCCGTAGGCGTACGAATGCTAGTTCGGTAAGCCCACAAACCAGGGTTAAGTTGTACGTGCCAATCGCGGCCAGCGTCATTGACAGTCTTTTTAAGGATCTTGATAATGGTTTTATTCGACGCCTCAGCTTGGCCGTTTCCTTGGGGGTAGTATGGGGATGAAAAGTGGTGTTGGATATGGAATCGCTCACATAACTCACGTACGTCTTGGTTTTTAAACGGACGTCCGTTGTCAGTGATGATGGACTGTGGGAGGCCATACCGAAAAATGATGTAATTAAGGATAAACTTTGATATTTGTTTGCCAGTAATGTATGTCAATGGAATGGCTTCTATCCACTTTGTGAAATACTCAGTGGCGGTGATAATGAATTTATGGCCGTTGGAGGAAGTTGGATGGATCCTACCCACGAGGTCAAGTCCCCATTGAGTGAAGGGCCACGGAGAAGTGATTGGCCGAAGTTCCTGTGCTGGAGCATGGACCAAATCACTATGGATCTGACACTTGCGACAGGTTCTGACATATTCTATTGCATCCTTTTCCATTGTCGGCCAATAATATCCAAGTCTCGTTAGTTTCTTAGCCAGGGTAGTACCACTCGAATGAGATCCGCATATACCATCGTGTACTTCTCGTAAGGTCGTACATGCTTCATCAGTGTCAAGACATCTAAGGAGGGTACTGTCGAAAGTACGGCGGTATAGGGTGTCACTAATAATGGCGTACCTTGCGGATTTTCTAATGAAGGACTTCCTTTGGTTATTGGATAGGTTCGATGGAAGGGTGTGAGTCTTTAGATAGTCATAAATGTCCTGATACCAAGGAGAGTTGGGACCAACAAGTTCACAAACCATTTCTGACTCTGGGATATCATATGCCGGTATCAACAGCTGTTCTACTAGGAACTCAAATTGCGACACATTTTTAGGGATGTCCAAGAGAGAACTAATAGTAGCCATGGCGTCTGCTGCCTTATTTTGTACCCTGGGGATTTGTTCAAAAGACACTGATTGGAAGTATGTTAGGAAACTGTCCACCATCCTCTTGTAAGGAAGCAACTTCTCATCCTTTGTTTCATAGTCACCATTCACTTGTTTGATTACTAGCTGGGAATCCCCGAATACAAGCAATGTCTAAATTTTCCATTTGATTGCCAACTTGAGGCCTGTAACTAGTGCTTCATATTCGGCGATGTTGTTTGTGCAAGGGAAAGCAATTCGAAATGACTTAGGAATTGAATCCCCTTGTGGTGTGATGAATAAGATTCCAGCTCCTGAGCCATGACCAGTGTGAGACCCATCAAAGTACAGCTTCCATGGTGTTGCTGGTTCCGTATGAAAAATGGACTCGTCAGGAAAGTCAGTTACCAATGGATGAGAGGCTTGCATTGGTGCATCTGCCAGTTGATCTGCTATTACTTACCCTTTTATTGCCTTGCATTCAACATACTGTATGTCATACTCACTTAGGATCATAACCCATTTTGCCAATCGGCCTGTTAACGCTGCTCGACTTAATAGGTATTTCAATGGATCAATTTTGGCAACTAGTTGTGTCTGATGATTGAGCATATAATGTCTTAGTTTTTGGGCTGCAAAGACAACTGCGAGACATGCACGTTCAATGTATGTATAATTCAACTCATAACCTATCAGTGTGCGGCTGATGTAGTAGATTGCTCTTTCTTTCCCTTCATGATCATTTTGAGCCAGTAATGCCCCCAGTGCTGAACTAGTGGTCGAGATGTATAGAATTAATGGCTTTCCATGAATAGGTGACATGAGGACTGGCGGTGATAGCAGGTAATCTTTAATTTGCTGGAAGGCCTGTTGACATTTATCTGTCCATACAAAGGGGACACCTTTGCGTAACAAATACTGGAATGGGTGGCACTTATCTGCCAATTGAGCTATGAAGCGGCGAATAGATTGCAATCTGCCTTGTAGGGTTCTGAGTTCACTGATCCCTCTAGGTGGAGGCATGTCTATGATTGCTTTAACCTTTGCCGGATCGACCTCTATGCCTCTTCGGGAAACTATGTACCCCAATAGCTTACCTGACGTGACCCCAAAAACACATTTCTTAGGGTTTAACCGAACCTTGTACTCTTCTAGTCTCTTGAAAATTTTGTCAAGTACGTTCAAATGATCTTTCCTTGTTGCTGATTTGGCCAATAAGTCATCTACATAGTCTTCCATTATATTGTGCATCATATCATGGAAGATCATGGTCATAGCCCTTTGGTATGTGGCACCTGCATTTTTGAGACCGAAGGGCATGACGTTCTTGATATAATACCCCATGGGCAAGTAAATGCTGTTTTGTGTTGGTCCTCGGGAGCAATGCGAATTTGATTATAACCAGAGAAACCATCCATGAGGGATAGCATCTCGTGTCCTGCAGTTAGATCGACTATGATGTCAATGTTGGGCAAAGGAAAGTCATCATTTGGACATGCTTTGTTTAGGTCCCAGAAATCTGTACATACCCAAATCAATCCATTTGGCTTTGTCACCGGCACTAGGTTGGAAATCCATTCAGCATAATCTATAGACCTTATGAATCTGGCATCTAGTAACTTCTTTAACTCGGCCTTAACCAATAGAGCAACTTGAGGGTGCATTTTGCGCAACTTCTGCTTGACTGGTTTAGCATTGGGTACTAGTGGCAGATGATGTAGAACCAGTGTGGGGTCCAATCCTGGCATGTCAGCGTAAGACCATGCAAAGTTTATTTTCCGTTTTGCAAAGAATTTATGAAATTATGGTTTCTCTTCATCAGTCAATGATGCCGCAAATAGGACCATCTTGGGATCTTCTGGAGTTGAAATGTTATTCTCTATGGTGTCCTCAACAAGCATGGCCGATCTCTCTTGTTGCACGGGGAGAAAGTCCAGTCCTCCATCTTTGGGCGCCTCCGAGAGGTTTTCACCCGCAGATATGTCCTTTGTTTTTACTATTTTGCTGTCAAGAGGTGCCTTTCAGTTTTCATCTAGAGACGTTTTATTTTTACTTTATTTTTACTTTTATGACTAGAGAATTTGAACCATCTCAGGAAATTATGCCATCGCAGGTCTAGATCAATGAAACCCGCGATTTGTGATGCTTCCGCCCGGTATGCCCTCCGCGTAATCCACCATGAATTCAGCTTAATGAAAACATCATTTTGGGCATTAATGCGAAGAATTCGCGCTGATCCCAATCGACTGGATTCGAGGTGAATAATGAAATGCCATAAAATCAAGGCTAGTGAATTGGTGAGGATGCCGATAGCATACAAATGGATGCGTTGACGTTGTAGATGGGGTTATCATCATCCAACTCGACATCGGACTCTATCCAGTATTCTCCTTCACTAGTGTCATGTTCGTTATCATAATAAGGGGTGAAGGTTTGAGAGCCCTGGTTATCAATGTCATCTGATACTTAGGATAGATTAGACTGAGGGGGTTCGGATGGTGGCTGTTGCGTGTCCTTTGGAGATATTATTGACCGAGTGGGATTTTGACTATTTGGTGCATTTCGAAATTTTGAATGTTGCCAAAATCATTGTTCGAGTCAATTCCCTAGTTGACAAACAAATCATCAGAACCTTTGATCCTTAGGGATCGTTGAGCCAAATTCCCACTCGTGGGAGGAGTGCATTTCGATTGGAATGTTCACAGATAGTCTCAACACTTTGAAGCATGTAAGCTCGCTGGAAAGTTCAATAGATGCGTCGATGCGTCACATTTAGCCGAGTAGGCAAACCCTAGTCCAAGATACTTCAGAATTTGGAAAGTTTCTATGGGTTCTCTTCGACCAGTTTTATTTTTGCCAAGGCCACTAGTACCATCGTAGCCTTTAGCCTTCATGATATTGTAACCCTTGCCATATTTCTGGACTGGTAGTGGAGGTAGTGAGACTGTGTCCTTGTAGATCCATCCTGTGATGTCGGTAAGATCTTCATCACTCATGTCTCCCCACTTGATGAAGACTGTATTCGGTGGAACTTTGAATGTTTCTTGCGGTTCCATTCTGAAACATGGTCGACCATATATCTTTGGAGGAGTAGGTATTGTAGTTATGCTGTATGCTGTATTTAGTTTGAACTCTCCGCAGCCAAGGTCCTGGATTCTATCAGTTGGTTTGGGCTTAAGGTTGGTGGAGGATTGTGATACGTCCGAAGACGTGGATGGAGTAGATGTGGAAGATGACCCGAGCATGGAAGGGTCGATGTATTTGGACGAGGAGCCAGGTGCTTCCCGGTTAATAGGTACTTGGTTTTTAGAGACACCCCTTAAATTGGTACAATATTGGAAAGGGTCGGGGTCTCCGTATATGGTGATTTTTGTACCATCAAAAGGGAACTGGAGGCATTGGTGGTATGTTGACGGAACAGCTTTCAAAGCATGGATCCATGGACGGCCAAGTAAAATGTTATATGGTAGTTCCAAATCTAGGACCTGGCAAGTTGTGTCGACAATGAGTGGTCCCACTCTGATAGGGAGAGAGATAACACCTCGCGAAGAGCGTTCCTCGTCATCATATGCTTTTTGTTGGGTCTACGCATGCATCAGAGAATCCAAGAGCCTTAACCAGTTTAAGGGAGCATATATTCAACCCTGCTCCGCCATCTATTAAAACCCGTCTAACCTTGTGCTTGTGAACAAAAACTTCTATGTGTAACGCATCATTGTGATTGGTTTTTGATGATGAGTAATCCTGATCTGAGAAGGTGACATGGTGCGGTGTGGTGAGATATCCCACCATAGTTTCAAACTGATTGACATCGATGTCCTTTGGGACCGACGACTCTAAGAGAGTTTTATCCAGGATTTCTTTGTGTGCGGGAGAAATGCGAAGCAGCTCAAGGATAGATATTTGCACAGGAGTCTTTCCTAGTTGGTCAATGAGATTGAACTGACTTTTTGGTTTTCCCTGTTGTGGGGTTGAGACAGATTTTGGTTGTTTATCTGATGGAGCTGGTTGTGATTGCTTAGCAGATGGGCCTCCTATAATAATCTTGGCTTGTCTAGGGGGAGGTGGACCAGCTATAGTGACCTTGCCACTTCGCGTAGTAGCATTGCACTGTGGTGCTCTCTTGATCGTAATGGTGTGGATGTACTCCTCGTCCATTCTAACATTATTTATTATTGGTCCCCCAGAGTAATCGTACTTGGCTCGGGTGAAGTTAGCTTGGTTTTGTGGACTTGAAGTGGAAGCATTATGGGGACCATGATCTTGCAGTGGATTCTTGTGTATAGTATGATCTGAGTTGGAATTGAATTGCAATCCACCTACTTCGATGGTGCGATTGTCAATAAGGTCTTGAATTACGTTTTTCAGTTGTCTACAGTTGGAGGTTGTATGCCCTTTGACCTGATGGTATTCGCAAATTGCATTGTCATCCCACCATGCTGGTTTGAATTGTCTGGGGTCATAAGGTTTTATTTCCAGAAGTGTGATGACCCCATGTTGAATGCATTTCTTGAGGACGTCTACAATGGGTTCACCTAAATTGGTGTATGTGCGACCCCGAGGGAATTTTCTTGGTTGACAATATTGTCCTTGACGGTTTTGACCATTTTGACTATTCGAAGGAGTATCGGGGGGAGGTGTCAATGTCGTTGTTGGTCTATTTTGTTGTTGTACCCCTTTCAGAGCCAATACAGGACTTGCAGTCTTGGCGTCTACAACACCATCATTTGTGACATGTTTATTCTTGACCCAATATTTGTTTTTGTCAGCGGGTGTGTTGGTGTTTGTATTTTTGGAGCCATACCTCAGTTCTCCCTTTGCGATAAGGGCTTTCTCAATTTGGACCCCCTTTTCCACTAATTCTGTGAAGGTTGTGCAACAATGTATTTGCAATGCGAATTTGAGGGGCCCTAGAAGTGTTTGGACAAACATGTCAACCTTTTCCCGTTCAGGAATGTCAATGTGACATCGACTAGCGAGGCTTCTCCATTTTTGGAAGAACGGGATAAATGTCTCACCCGACTCTTCTTGTGTGAGATTGCACAAGCTAGTGATAGAGGTGTCCATGTCAATGTTGTATGCGTAATTTTTTATGAACCTTCTTTTAAGCTCATCCCATGATTGGATATCTTTTTGCGTTGAAAACCATTCAAGGGCTTGACCTGCCAAACTTTTGGAAAAAAGTCTCATCAAGTATGTGGGTTCGTAGGCGATATCCATACAGTTAGTTGCGAATTCGCGAAGATGTTCAATGGGATTTGTTTTTCCTTTATATTTAGTGAAGTTGGGGGACACATATCCTGGCGGAAATGCAGGCATACGTAAGTTTGTGTCGAATGGGTATACGTCCAAGTCATATGATATTTCGGATTTCCCGCCTGTAATGAGTAATGAGCATGTTTTGCATTTGCTTCGCCATATCCCGCACTGTTGCTTTGAGTTCATCTATGGTGGGGTCATTTACATTTCCATACGTTGGGTTGCCTGGTACACCATGTGTTCTTGCGTGAGTATAGGTGTATTGTGGCGGTATGGGTTGTTGTGGTACGTATGATGTGTGTTGTTGGTATTGGAAGTTGTGGCTAGGTGTATGTTGATGAGTGTGAATGTTGGATGAATATGTTGGAATATGTCCCCCAGCTAGGCGTGTCATTATTTGGGGGATGTTGTGACCATGAATGTTATGATGTATTAACGATGTCATGGGTTGAGTTATTTGGCCACTTTGTGTGAATTGCTGATTTTGCACAAGGGGCACATTGGCAGTTGTACCTTGGGAGGTAGTGACGTTTGACTGTGTTGTCGTGTTAACATTTTGTTGTTGTCCTTGTATAAAGATACGTCCTGTGGCTCCTCCCAAAGGATGTTGTGAACTACTACTGAATGCTTTTGTTGAAGTTGTGTTCATGGTAGTAGATGTAGTTGTCAAGGGGGAGTTGTGATGACTTGATGATGCCCCTGTGGTATTTGCTGTTGTGATAACAGGAGGATTGGAATGATTTTCCGATGATGTCACGGAACCAAGAGTGGTTGTATTTAATTGGGGTAGTGTTGTGGATGTTGTGGATGATTGTGATCCCCCAATAGATGTAGCGTTTATTGTATTGGAGATGTTTGGGATGTTGGATGTGGTATGCAATGTCGTTGTGTCAAAAGGGATGTTGCTTGTAGTATTTAGAACTTGACCACTGTGTGAGATGTTGTGAACATTGTTGGCATTAGGATCATGTAATGTGTTAATGTCAAATCCTGGTGGTAACCTAGCTCCTTCACTCAAGAGCATAGCTACGAATCTGTCCCTGTCGTGACGTGCTATTGTTTCAGCCAACTGGTAGGCCTCTGGGTCTTGTGTCAATGCTTCTATGTGTTCTTGAAGGAGTTGACCATTTTCGTCTCTTTGCATGTAGCGCTCGAATGAGTTGTTAGGTAAGGATTGTGTTGTCACTAGAGGTTGATTGTCTAGATTGGTAAAGGGATCATTCGCGGTCCAGTTTGAGTCATGTGGAGGACTGTTGGGATCTGGCATGAAGTTTTCCATTTGTCTTTTTTGCTTTTGAAGTCTAGTTTCGACCATAAATGAGCTTGCTCAAAGGGGATGTCCACTAAATGCAAGTATGACACTAGGTGAAATCTAAGGTTCAAATTGACGACTAAAATGACCACTGTTTTTTGGATTTTTGTGAATAAGGTATGCAATGTGGATGCAATGTAAAATGAGGCTATCTAAGCACTTCTAAGCTTGAACTTTGTTTTCGATGTGGACTGCTAGAGGACTTTGTTGTTAATGACAAGGTGACAAGATGACTAATGAGTCTTCCTAACTAGACTTTTGAGTTGGAAGAAATCTCACAAAAGAGGACAATGACTAAAAGGATGTTTGATAACTTGGTCCAAAAGGGTCTAATTTTGAAAACAATGATTTTGCCAAGGGGTGCTTAAGATATGCCTACTCCTAAGTATGCAAGATATGAGCCTAGGGACACGTAATGTTAAATGTATGATACTAAATGGGGTGAGGTATGAAACCTAAGGTGATCAATGCAAGCTAAGGGACAAAACTTTGAGCAATTTCAAATTGGGTTTCTGGCAGAATCCTTCTGATGACGGAGTTTGACAAATGGTTGACAGTTTGGAGGTCTCTGGTTTTGACTGTGTAATTGAAAAAATTTGACAGGCAGATGCGTCTCAGTTTGGCAATTGCGTCGCGGTTAAGCAACTGCGGTTCATTTTTTCACTTGTGGCTTTCTGACTATCATATGCGTCGCGGTTTAACAGATGCGGCTTTCGGGTTAACAGATGCATCGCGATGCCTACAGATGCGTTGTTTAAAACTTCAAATGCGGTTTATCAGAGCAGTTGCGTTCTTGAATGTCAGTTGTGGTTCGACAAGTATGACCGTTTTGTTTCAAAGCGATTTTCGTGGTATGTTGATGGAAGTTTTTGATCTGTTGGATGACTATTTTGTTTGGACTGTGACAAAACCAGAAAGCACTTGACAAACACAGCGTTTTAAGGGATAACCAAACACACATGAGATAAGCACAATCCTAGAAAGGCCACTAGGCCTTGGGTTTGTATACTTGATATAGCCCACCAGTTATACCCCGGATTGGTGATGAACACCTTTCCTTCTTGAGAGCGGATAGCTTAGAATTTGGTGGCATTGGCTCCCCTCCATAGCTCATTAACGTCATTCGAGCACACCAAATTCAGATTCATTGGGTAGTGACATCCCAAGAATTGCTATCTCTACTCAAGGGGATCAGTAGTGAGTAATCTTCGGGCATGATACTGTACCCTGCACTATATCAAGCAACGACCAATAGAACGGTTGGACACTAAGACAAGAGGTGTTTAATTCGGGCATTCCGTTCGTGGGGCGTGATCCATGCGGCGAGAGTCCCCTTTCGGATCCATCTCGTCGAAACCACGCTCGTGATTCTTGGGCTTTCCCCAAGAACCCACTTTTCTATACCGGCTGGAAGTCCCTCGGTGTCAGGGTGCTACCGGTCTGAGTCGTCCTGGGGTGAGTACTTTTTCCCACCAGAACAGGCCCAAGTTCTAGAGTCGGTAACCGTTTCTCTTACACCCAGGATCGCACGAATGCGCAAGGGGAGAGGATACTTCGATATACCGAATCGTGAAGGGTAAATTAACAAAAAAGAATGGGTCTGGTTTTCTGATCACAAGGTTTTCACCAAGTGAGAGCATACTCACCTACCACTCCACAAGCACACTCAAGCATGAAAGACATGATTCTTTTTAAAAGCACCAAATTCAAAGTTTGCTAATCTAGAAATAAACAAGCACACTGTTTGTTATCTCCTTCTTTGACATGCGAATCTGCAAACATTGAGTTAGTAGTCTTGTATGTGATGGTCTTGGACACACGAAAAAGGATCGCCACACGCTACAAGAAACTATTAGTAACACAAAATATCTAATCTGGTTAACATGCAGGAATAGCCAACACAGAAAAAGACAGAAAACCAGAAAACCAGAAAATAGAAAAAAACCTAAAATTCGGCAATTAAAACCTAAAAACTGACAGAAAAGTTTACCAGACAAATGTGGCGCGGTATTACCAAACAGATGCAGCTCGGTTTGTCAGATGCGTCGTTCTGTTCGGCGAATGCGGCTCGGAATGTCAGATGCGGCTCTAGAATTTTCAGTTGCAACTTGTCATGGCAGTTGCGTCATTTCTGTCATCAGATGCGTTGCGACGTTTGCGGCGATCCTGCAAAACAATAGAAAACAACAAAAAACCCTACCCAAAACAGAAAGCCACTACCAGAAAGGATTAGTGACAGAAACCTAATCTTATTCAACAGGCAGGAATAAAGACAGAATGCAGAAAAACATAAGATTGGACAACCCGAAATTCAAAATAAAACCCCTCAAACTGGAAAGAAAAATGTTATACCAGACAGATGCGTCATGAATTACAAATGCGGCTTTTGGGGTTTCGAATGCGACTCAGGAATCACGGATGCGTCGTTCTGTTCGTCAGTTGCGTTGCGACAGATCGATTGCGGCTCGACGGTTCTCGTGTGCGTCGCGACGCATATGATGCGTCACACTATTTTTAAAAATGTTGCGGCGATCCGTACCTGTACCTACAAAACAACAGAAAACAACCAAAAAAAAAAGCGTACGAAAAGCCGAAATAACAACGTCGGGTTCACCAATGTAATCAAGGGAAAATCCTAATTATTATTAAGTGGGTTAGCACAATAACAATTAAATTCCTATGAAAATAACAAAGTACAAAAGAAGTGATGTGAAGACAAAAGGGATAGTGTTACCCTATGTCTCCACCTTCCATGATTAACCTCTATTACACCTCCTAGCTTGCAGTAAATAAAATGCCCTCAGGTTTGTGTGAGCAACTATGACTAAAGACTAAGCCCTATGCAAGTGTTGAAGGATTTGCAGAAAATAAAAATAACCCTACAATGAGCTAAAATGACTATGACTGTTAATGACTATGACCCTAAGTTGACAGCAAGTTGACATAGACTAAGAGTGCAAGAAGTCAAATGAGCTAGAGACTGAGATATGTGCAAATGAGGTCAAAATTGCCCTTTTATGAAAATTGCAATTTTGAATGTGTGGCCAGGATGAAAAGATGACAAGAACCCTAAGATCAATGCTTAAGATTGAATGTTGATGTGTGCATTAGGGTTAGGTCAAAATTAGGGCAACAGGTAAGAATGAAGGGTGGAGATTGAATTATGAAATAATTCAATCAATGGTCGAAATTAAATGAGAAGTCAAAAGTCAAGAATTAAATTGGAAGATAAGGCTGGCACGGACAAAGAGGTTGCTGGAGAACTTAAATAATAAAATTTATTTACTCCAGGTAACTAGTAAGTAATTAAATAATAAAGATATTATTTAATTATGGAGGAATGTGATAAAAAAATTATTTTGAAATTAAATAATGATTTTAATTCAAAATTCAAAAGAATGGCTAAATTAAATAAATCAAATTTATTTAATTTTAATGGGAGAAAAAGCTAATGAATAATTAAATAATTAAATAAATTATTTAATTATAGTGGAAAATGGACAGAATTAAATAAATAAGAATTTATTTAATTTTTAGAAGAAGGGGACTTAATTAGTGACATAATTAAATAAATAAAATTTATTTAATTAATCAAGAAGACATAAATGATAAAGGGAAATTAAATAAATTATGAAATTTATTTAATCAAAGGAAGACTTTAGATAATTAGTGATGTATTAAATAAATAAATAATATTTATTTATTTAATAATCAAGGGGGAACAAATGACATGAATTAATTAAATAATTATGAATTATTTAATCAATAGTCGAATGTGGACCAGGGACATAATTAAATAGCTTAATTATGCTAGGACGAAAGTGGTAAAATGAAGCTTGCAGGCCTAGGTCATTTTTAGGTGTCTAATTATATCCATGGTTTTCAAGTTCACTTGTAACCCTATAGATGTTCAAATGAGAACTTATAGTAACTTGTACATAGTTATAAATCATTTTGTGTAAATTACAATTATATGTACATATTTGTTCCATGGAAAATTCTTAAGTTCAAGAATGTTTGATAGCATCATCTCTCACTTTTTTTGGTTGCATGTAAACCCATATTATATGCTTTCAATCCTTATTTGAAACGTAGTGATTTTTTTTAAAATCATTTTGCCTAAATTACAATTATATACAACTTATATTTGTTTCATGGAATTCTTAAGTTCAATAATTATATACACTTATATACAACTTATATA
>VDFB02217498.1:0-82622 GCA_007258455.2 Sequoia sempervirens
GAGAAAGACTAAAGCGGACTTTGCCGCTTTTCAATTGAGAAACAAAGAATCTACGTCTGATTTAAAGAAAATTTTAGAATATATTAAGAGGTTTGGAAATTTCAGTAAGGTAAAATTGGACAGCGCTTTTGTCTAGTGGACGTGTCAGTGTGAAGCACTTTTGCTACGGTTCTGGGCCTTTAGACTGTTTTCTATCATGAATGTAGATAAAATCTTTCTTTCATTCAATAAAGGAATCAAACCTTTTTGCCAATAAAATTATATATGACTACTTTATTACGTCTTTCGGCATATATTTATAAGGAAACATATGCACCATACTGAAAGGAGAACCAATTGAAATGTTTAAATCTTAGAAAGAGGTAAAGGTTTTAGTGAAATAATTGAAATGTTTAGAAGTGTTATATTTTGTTTATTTTTGGCATGTTGTCAGTTTTGGTTTATCATAGCACATGGGTAGCACATGGATTCAGAATTTATCTTTTGGTATTATGGTTGATATATATATATGGAAAGTCGGTGTGATGTGTAGTGTAAGGGGTGGGAAGTTGGATGAAAATGTGAACTTTAGATTTAATGCGAAAATTCTAAGTAGAACTTGTCAATCAATACAATAGTAAATGAGAAAAAAAATGTCTATATTTTCTGCAACAAAAAATAATTTCTTGAAATAATAAGAAAATTAAATTTTATATTATTTTTTTTATCATTTTAATAGTTTTTTTTTTAATATTTTCATTAATATATTGTGGAAAGTTTAAAGGATATTTTTTTGAAAAGATTGTGACATGAGAATATTAAAGAGAATATTTTAAATTTTTATGTGTGTATTTGTTTTTTTAATAAATACATATATATATATATATATATATATATATATATATATATATATATATATATATATATATATATATACACATAAACACACAAATGTATTTATATATATGTATGTATAATATACAAATGTAGAAGAATTTAAGAGTGATCTTATATTTATATTAACAATACACCTTATCAATAATGAGAGGAACATGTATACATATAACTTGCAAGATGTAAATACACCTTTCCCTCACATGACACGATCAAAGTAAAAACATAAAGAACATGAATATGACATATACAAATATAATTAGTTAATTAATACCATCAATTAATAAAGTATCTTAAATTTTTCTACTTCACCTTGATTTTAATATGAATTGATCAATGTGCATTTTCCAACAGCTTCCACTACTTTATTGTTTCCAAGTTTCACTTGTCTTTTTATTGCTTCTATAAATAGATCTTCATTTTCCATAGACTATTGAAAAAATAAAATCAAGAAACCAAATATCATCTTTAGATTGCTCTTTGCATGACAAGAGAAAAAAAAATTAACATGCTCTCCTTCATTTTAAGTGAATTTTCTTTTATATTTTACATGTGACTTTACTTGAGCCTACACTCATTTCTAAAATGTCCATTATTTTACAATTATGACTCTATATATGTCTTTTATTTATATAACCATGTCCATAATATCTATTACTATGGCCTCACCCTCTTTTGTTAAAAAAAAATATCTCACCCTTTCTTTCTTAAATATCTTTTGAGCTACTATTTCCTTCTCCACATTTCAATTAAATGAAAAATTTCTTATCCAATTTTACATGTACTTCTATCCAATCTACTTTTATGAGATAATAATGATTGTATGAGTTATCCAACTTCATTTGTATTAAATTTTTAATTTTTTCAATTTTAATGACTACATTATTCTATTTTATTGACATTTATCTAGTATATTTTCACAAATTACTTAGACTTATTTTTTTTCCATGGCTATAAAATTGATTTAGAATATTTCAAAATTGAATGTAAAATTTTATTTCATTTTCACCATTCTTAACTTAAAGATTCTTAAAACCCAAACTCTACATATTTTTCCAATTTAACTAATTCGATTTTACTTGTGTCTTGGTAAGTAGACTACAAATTTTTCTATTGTTCTTTGATATTTTTTGACTCAACAATAAAGAAAAATGGTATTAACAAGACCATTATGAATTTTGTGTAGTAGGGGAGAGGGGCCCTCCAATAGTGGGGATAGAAGTAGTCCTCAATGAGCATCATAGTGGAGCATCTTAATATCCAATTGTAAAACACATTTTATTCATAAATTATACAAACTGACAAATCATGTGATGTCACATCGGTGCACCAATAAAACATGACTTAGTGCACCACTATCGGTCTCACTTTTTTTTTAGGGCCTTTTTTAATACCTTAACAAAAAGCATGCTGATGTGGCATCATATTTGATGATGTGACTCTAAAATTAAATTTTTTAAGCAGGTGAGTTGCCAAATAAATTGTTGTACAAAATTGGGACTGATTTTAAATTCCATGTAGGATTTTGAGAAACATGAAGTTAGGGTGCTCCACTATGGGCCCCTCTCCCCTACTAGAGCATTCTTCTTCTTTACTTCTATATTTTTTATTCTTTCTTGTGAAAAAATCCAACCATTAGATTTCTTATGCCCATTTTGTATTATCTTTCATGCTTCGTTGTAGATAAAAAATTACATTTTAATTGTCTAATAATCCTTTTTCCATTAAATAAAGACATTGACAAGACAAAAAATATTAAATACCATCTTTTCAAATCTCCAAATATCTAACTCTAAATTTCTCTAGTATCAAATGTTAAAAATAAAAAATTATACATTTATCATATATTATTACAACTAAAAACTTATTATTATAAATTAATACAAAACAAAATAAAATGAAACATAAAAAATCAATATTTTTTATTTATCTTTTTTATTCTAACAATCTTCATGATTACACGTATATTCAAAATTAATTTTTAAAATTTACTAATAAAATTTTAAAAAACTTAAAACCAAATTATAAACTAAACACATTCCAATTCTTTATTCTATTAGTTGTCTACCAAGAATTATATTTTATTTTTAATTTATGTCAACCCTTAAAGAATACTATTTTAAATTTATCTTAATATTCAAGAAGATACTTTATTTGTAACTTTAACTCAACTCAATTATATATAAAAAAATAGTTAAACATCATTTTGTTAATTACATGTAGTTGTTTTTGAAGAAAAGGTGGTTGATTAAACTTGACACATGTTGTTATGTTTCATGGAGATGATGAATGAATAACTTTATTTATATCCCATTTGCCAAAATTATAAAAAATTAAGAATCTCCAAACAAAGATAGCTATTTAATGTATTATTGTAAGGCATGTTGTATGTCCCCAAAGCCTACCCAAAACAAATTCTAATAAATAGTGTTAGTTTTGTTTTGGATTACTTCATCAATCAAATGAGACCCATATGTTAATAGATTTTGGTCCACATCTTGGTTGGCTTTAATATGTTGCCCGCTTCTCTTATAATTGGAAATGATTCTTTATCTACAACAATAAATGAATAAGGAACTAGCACTAAAGATTATTGAACAGGTCTTATCAAATATTACACACATAATGTTAGTCAGTGAATATTTTCTTTTGGTTACACCTTAGTTTCTTTCTCCTTAACCATTCTAGTGAAGATGGATGCCATTAAAGTATCTTAATACTTTAATTCTCTCCTTTTCTTGTAGATTCCCCTAATTCAACTCAAGAAATTTGGTAGTCTGAGATATCCATGGCTCTCTTATCATTTCCACCAATTAGGTGGCTATTTTAACATAGATGATTCCTTGTGAGTCTATAGAAATTGAATAGATTAGCTTTGCTTTCTTGGGATATGCTACAGTGAGGAAGGATATCAAGGCTTAAATATTAGTTGTGATTGGTATTGCCTCATGATTCCTTTTCTTTATTGTTTCACATAGCTAGGAAGGTACTCCAAAAATAGATGAGTCATCTTATGAACCTACTCCAAATTGGATTTGCACTAGTTGAGATGAGCAAGACTAAGAAAATTGCTACAAGGGAGGACCTAAAAGGGTCTTAGATGACAATAGTGGTGGAGATAGATCCCAAAGAGCTAGAGTGAACTTTGGAGGAGATGAAGGATTTACAAAAGAAGGTGAAATAGATGAAATATGAGAAGGAGACAAATTTATAATCAAGGAAACATGGTTTGTGGCATCTTTAACCTTGGATTTTCCTCCTATTTTGAATGTGACCTTGCTAGACTTCCAAGGCTAAATTTGGTGAGCTTGTCATTATATCTCAAATGTTTAGAGGATTGCACACTACACGCACCTTTGGAAATATTTGACATTTGAGAAACCTTAGGTAAAGACACACGGGAGGAAGTGGAAATTATGTCCTTTCCTAGGGAGATTCATGTAATGATATTTACTTTTTTGGAAGGTTTCCCTTTGGTATTAATTATACATTCCTTGATTGTTTTGCCAAGTGAGAACAAACTTCAAGCTACAACCTCTATAGTCCTTTCCCTCAATGAAGTAACCTCTAGTTATCACCAATTAGGTTTGCATAGTAATTGATTACTTCTCTTGAGATCTTCTTTAGATCAAATGTCTATATATGAATGAATTTCATCCTTGAATAGTCCCTACAATGCACAATATGCTCATCAACAAAGATTACATAATAATCCTCTATAGTTGGGATATGCTTGTTAGTGCTCCCCATTTTCTTTTCCATGAATCCTCCTTTATCATCAAAAGTAAACCTCCTCTCATAAGCATAAGTATTAATTACTGTTAATTTTGCATCTTCTTATCTTGCATTAATCAAGGAGAAGTAGGCATGTTCACAAATTGAAATAGAGAAATGTATTGTTAAATAATACTTTCTTGAAAAAAATTAAGATCTAAAAAAGCAAAGATCGAACGTAAAATACTTAAAATTGATATACACTATTTTTGCATTCTGATAATCATTACATCAAGATAACTAATTTAATGACAATGACACATTAATATGAACATCAACATCAACATCATTCCTTCATCAATGTTAGAACTAAGCCCCTCTACGTCTCCTTATTCAATTTTCTAAGTATTTAATTCCAGACAGGAGACTTGCTGTGCAGAGCCTGATTGGCGTGGAAAAAAGTGTAGAGAGGACCACCGGGCCCGCAAAGACTTGCTGTGCAGAGCCTGATTGGCGTGGAAAAAAGTGTAGAGAGGACCACCGGGCCCGCAAAGACTATTTTCTTTGTCCAACTTCTGTACCTTTGTGGTCCCTTCGCCCTTAAGGGACCTCCAAAGATTTTACACGTATCTTCCTTCCAGGAGGTCAAGTGGCGGGATCCAATGCGTGGCAGGCTGAAAATATCATACGTGTTAAATAACAATTTCTGTCTAATTGTAGTTAATTTGTTACTGGGACGAAACTGTAAGCCTTCACTTCTGTTTGCACAAGAATTGGACAGGTGGTTCGAAACTTATCCCGTACTACGCGCTTGGATTTTATTTACACAGAGCGAGGAAGCTCCTTGCATTGGCTTACTACTTCCGAGCGCAGCCTTTTCTGTTTCCTCATTCTTCTATCCATCTCTCGATAACTGTAATTGCTCTCTGATGAGAATGGGCGAGCCGACAACAGCATTGGTGTCGGACGATGAGTCTTCTGTCAAGTCCGACGATTGCTTAGGGTCGAATCGGGTAAAGTATCTGTACAGCTATGGAGGGAGGATTCTCCCTCGCCCCACCGATGGGAAGCTCCGGTACTTGGGCGGAGAGACGAGGGTCATGGCTGCCCACAGAAACATCAGTTTTGCAGGTTCGGATCATTTTTTTTGGTTAAGTTGAAGTGAAAAAAGATTGACTAGGTAGAAATGAATTGAGTATAAAGCAGTTTGTTTATTGATTAATTTTTGTTCTTGTTGGTACAGATCTTAATGCGAAGATGGCAGAGGTGCTGGGTTGCAATGTGTTGCTCAAGTTCCAGTTGCCTGGCGAAGACCTCGATGCTCTTGTCTCCATTAAGTCCGATGAAGAACTGGATAGTATGTTAGAGGAATATGACAGGCTTCGGACCAAATTGCGGGTCTTTTTGTTTCCGAAACCCACCAATCCATGCCGATTGGTTGCGCTGAGCGGTCCATTAATGCCGCCTGTGGCGGCCAGTCGAAGGGTCGCCCTAGGCAGCGGTGGGCATATGAAGGGCGAAAGGGCCACTATTTGCCCAACGCCGCGTATCTCGCAGACGCTGCAGGGTTTGGAAAAGTATTCTTGTCCGGCTCTCAATCCTTTGCCTCGGATTCGATTTGTGCGGAAGGCAACAAAGGAGTCAATATACAGGAGAACAGCAGCTTTTAACTGCATGTTGCAAAATCCTTATCAGGAAGGAGGCTTTGCAGGCTACCGCGTTCATCCACACTTCCTTGTCCAGCATTAGAACATTCTACTCACAGGTTATTGTGAGTTGTTAAAGAAAACCCCTACTCCAATACTATACTATACTATCTGAGAAAAATATCTATTCCACCAAAATTACTCAGAGCATGCTTGATTTCTTGCACTCAGCAAGACTCTTTGTTATTTTCGCAGAAAGAACACTAAGCACTGTTTCTATTACATTCTACAAACCTAGCGCCATATAAGAATTTGGAATTTCTTTTCTTCCCTTATAACATACTAATCTAGTAAGGAATTATCAATATCAAACTCAGACGCCTAATTAACGGGTGCAAGCCTTTAAGTCCTGAGCGTTACCATTTCGAAATAAAAAAAACCTTCTTCTTTTCGGTTCAGAGAGGAATTATAATTTACTCCATTTACAGCGGGTTTTGATTCTAAGAGCCGCCACTGTAAATCCTCCCACTCTTGCTGAAAAGAGTCTCAAAGGAATTTAAATCTTAGTTAATAATTTCCCCGATATTTCCTACCAATTCTGTGAATTCCTCTTTCATTGTTGCAAATCTCGCCATGAATGAGACGCACAATGGTTGGCGTGACCCGACTTTCGTATGAATCAATTGCAGCAAAAAAGGATCATTTTTTATTTGGAAAGCTTCAAAGCAAAAACGTCTCAATTACTCAGAGCAATTTGATGGAGTTCTGTGGAGTTTAGTTGCGCCTTCCTTTGGATTCCTTTTAGGTTTGCGTGAGTTTGAGTATGTTTAAGGTTCGGTATCCTGTAAATTTTCGTGTTTATATATATTTTTAAATCTCTGAAGATTGCTCTCTTTGATGCAGATAATAAATCCAAGAAGCATCAACTCCAGCAAATGCACAAGATTTAATCCAGTCCAATAATCTTACAGTCCAACGATCCACGCAATGGATCCAGATTACCAATGGCTGTAACAGTTTACTTGCGAAAAGAATTAAATCATAATTGAGTGAAATTTTCTGCAAACATATGATAAAAAAACCTTCATTATTTGTACCGACTTAAAGGACACAGCAAGATGGGCTCTCCCTTAATAAATTCTCCTGTTCATATCTTCAAAGAGGTGTGGACGTATTAAATAATATACCAGTCGGCAAAGTTTGAGTTTATACCAGTAGGAAAGGAAGCTGCAACTAAAAAGAATCCAAAGGAGGCCGCAACTGGGTAAAGCAGACTTGCCGCTTTTCCGTCAATGAGAAAGACTAAAGCGGACTTTGCCGCTTTCCAATTGAGAAGCAAAGAATCCACGTCTGACTTTAAAGAAAATTCGAGAATATGTTAAGAGGTTTGGAAATTTCTCTAAGGTAAAACTGGACAGCACTTTTGTCTAGTGGATCTGGGCTTTTAGGCTGTTCTGTATCATGAATGCAAATAAATTATCTTTCATTCAATAAAGGAATCAAACTTTTTCCCAATAAAATTACAAATGACTACTTTAGTACTTCTAACGGCATATATTTACAAGGAAATAAATACGCCCTTACTACTTCACTAGGAGTTTAAATGTTAGAAATAGATGAGGTTTAAGTGAAATAAATGAAATGTTGAGAACTGTTATGTTTTTGTTTATTTTTAGTATGTTGTCAATTTTGGCTTATCATAGCACATGGGTAGCACATGGATTTGGACCCATGGATTTGGAAAGAACTAAGATAAGTATATGATTGGGTATTATGTGTATGATATATATATATTTTTTATTATTATTATTTTAAAAAGAAATATAAGAAAAGTAGGTATGAGGTTTTATAGGGGTGAGAATTTGAGAGAAAATTTGAATTTTAAATTTAATACTTTTAGATAAAAAAAAATTGTATGTAAATTGTGTAAATCAATATATAACTTAAATGAGAAAGAAATATCTATGTTTCATATATCAAAATTATTTTTGAAATAAAAAGAAAATAAATTTTACATTTTTTACCATTTAAAATATCTTTTTTGATATTTTCATTGACATATTGTTGAAGATTAAAAGATCAGAAGATTGTGTCATGATAATGTTAAAGAAGATATTTTCAATTTTCATGTATGTATGTATGTATGTATATATGCGCATATGTATATATATATATATATACACACATACAAATGTACTTATGTATATATAAATATGGATGTATAATGCAAAAATGTAGAGGAATTTAATAGTGATTGTATATTTATATTAAGCACACACTTTGCATAATGAGAGCAAGCATGTATACATGTATACATAGAACTTGTAAGAAGTAAATATACCTCTCCTACATGAAAAGATAAAGTGAAAGCATAAAACAACATAAATGTGACATATACAAATTTAATTAGTAATTAAGACCATTAATTGTAATATATCTTAATTTTTTTTTTACCTCACCTTGAATTTAATTTGAACAACCAATGTGCCTTTTCCAACAACTTCTGCTACTTTATTGTCTCCAAGTTTCACTTGAGTCTTTATTGTTTATCAACTTTTACAAATAGATCTTCATTTTCTATCAAATATTTTAAAAAATAAAATCAAGAAATCAAATATCATCTTTAGATTTCTCTTCTACATGAAAAGAGAAAATAATAGAATTGACATGCTCTCCCTCATTTTGAGTGATTTTTTTTTCATATTTTACATGTGACCTTGGTCCTACACTTCTTTCTAGAATGCCCAATACTTTTACAATTATGATATTGAACATTCCTTTTATTTATATAACCATGTCCATAACCTCTACTGCCATGGCCTCTTCCTCCTCTATTAAAAAAAATCTCACCTTTTCTTTCTTAAAATCTTTTGAGCAACTATTTCCTTCTCCACAATTGACCTATATTGCAAAATTCCTCTCCATGTTTAATGCACTTCTATCCAATCTACTTTTATGAGATAACAATTATCATATGACTATATCCAACTTCAGTTGTATTGAATATTTAATTTCCTCAATTTTATTTACTATATAATTCTATTATCTTGACAAAAAAGTAGTGCATTTTCACAAATTACTTAGTCCTTAATGTTTTCAACATGACTACAAAATTAATTTATAATATTTTAAATTTGAACATAAAATTATATTTTATTTTTCACTAGACCCTTCATTTTAAGATAGCTATTTTTTTTTTTAAAGATTTTTCAATTTAACTCGTGTCTACTACAATGCATCCCATGCTTCCTTGGTATTTTTTGATGCAACAATGCAAGGAAAACTCTCATTAACAAGACCATTATGAATTTTAAAAACATTACTAGATCTTCTTCTTTATTGCTTTATTTTTTATTTTTCCTTGTGAAACATTCCAATCATTAGGATTTTATACCCGTTTTATATTATCTCTCATGCTTCTTTATAGACCAACATTTGCATTTTAGTTGCTTAACAATCATTTCTTCATCAAATAAAAACATTGATGAGAAAAAAATGACTAGTAATATCTTTTCAACTCTCTAAATTTATAACTTAAAATTTAACTCTAATATCAATTGTTAAAAATAAAAAAAACATGCTACATTTATCATATATTATTACAATTAAAAATTACTATTATAAATAGTAAAATAATATAAAATTATACATCTTGTCTTTATTCTTACAATATTATATTATTACATGTATATTCAAAATTAATTTTAAAAATTGTCAATAAATTTTAAAAAATTAAAACTAAAATCTAAGTATAATCCACTTTATTCTATTACTTGTCTACCAAGAAATATCCTTTATTTTTTAATTTATCTTAACCCTTAGAATATACTTTATTTTAATTTTATATTAATACTCAAAAGATACTTTATTTGTAATTTTTATTTAACTCAATCATTCATTCATATATATATATATATATATATATATATATATATTAAACATTATTTTGCCAACAATCAACTTTTTCTAAAGAAATGGTGGTTGATTAAACTTTGCACATGGTGTTATGTTTTGGGGAGATGATGAATGAACCACTTTATTTATATTCTATGCCAAAAAAAAAAAAAAAAAGAATCTCGAGACAAAAGTAGTAATTTAATAGATTATTATAGAGCATTAATTGTGTACCCAAAATCTATACAATTTTTTTATAATAAATTATGTATGTTCTTATTGATTTTTTTAGGTGATGTAGATTTTTTCCATGAATCCTCTTTCTATATAAATTAAACCTCCTCTCAAAAGTATGAATATTTGCAAATTCTTTGTTTTGCATTAATCACAAAAGAGTAAGCGTGTTCACCAATTGAAATACATAAATGTATTGTTGATTGATACTTTCTTGACAAAAATTTAAGATATTCACTACTAACAGTAACAAACATTTCTTCGTCAATCTTAGAGCTACGCCCTTCTATTGTTAAACTCACAAATTTTAATAATATTGTTAAACTCACAAATTTTAATAATCTTGCAGGGCTTGGAAAAACATTGTTGTCTGGCTCTCAACCCTCTGTCTCATCTTCGATTTGTGCGGAAGGCAACAAAGGAGTCAATATATAGGAGAACTGCAGCCTTTAACTGAATATCGAAAAATCCTTATCATGGAGGACGTTTAGCAGGCTACCGCTTTCATCCACACTTGTCCAGTAATAGAACATTCTAATCCAGGTTTTTGTGAGTTTCCGGCATTTACTATATGTATGTCAGAGAAAGCTCCGATTACTATACTATCTCTGAAATATATGTGTTTCACCAAAAATTACTCAGGGCATGCTAGATTTCTTGCAGTCAGCAAGACTGTTTGTAGATCAAGTCGCCTCAACATCGTTTTATTTTAGCAGAAAGAACACTAAACATAGTTTCGTTTAAATACTGCAAACCCTAGCGCCAAATAAGAATTTGGATTAAACTGAAACAATCATCACAATGAATAATATAAATCAATAACAAAAAACTTAATAAATCTGCTCTCAGACTGAACGAACAGCGAACAGTAGGTTGAGAAAAATAATTCTCTGTATTATTCAACTCTGTCTAAATTTGACATTTTTTACATTTTGGATCATATATTACAACCTAAAAATTTATTAGGCTGTATTATTTGACTTGCTATATTTTTATATAACCATAAAAATGACACTTAAAATTATTATGAAATTGTAGGCACACATATAGTTTATGATAAAAATATAAATTAGTTTAGAATTAGAATAATTTTTCCTGATTTCACTTTATATTAATATATATGATTTATTATAAATATATTTATTAATTTAAAATCTGTTGAAAATAGAATCTTTTCAAGATTAAATATAGTTCTTTCTAATTTTTTAAAGATTTTGACATTTTTACTAATAGTTATCATTGTTTTATATTAATATATATGATTTATAATATTTATTATAAAAATATATATTAATTCAAAATCTTTTCAAAATAGAATATAATTGATTTTTAATTTTTTAATATTTTAACAAGATTTATTTTCTACATAATTTAGAAACTTCTTGTTACCATTAACAGTAAATTTAAGATTTTTAGATTTATTTCTAATTATCGATATTTTCTAATTTTAAATAGCATTTATTTTATAGCATTTTGTTTACTATGATTTTTTTCAAGATAATACAACATTTGGTTTTATTGGTGAGATGTTGAAATTTTATTTGTCTTTTACAAATAATTTGTGTTTTTAGATAGATGAACATTTGGTTTTATTGATGAGCATTGAGCATGTTGAAATTTTATTTACCTTTTATAAATAATTTATGTTTTTAGATAGATGAATTTAAGGATTAAACTATAAAAAAATTTCAATAACAGTTTTTTTTAGAGGTGATTCACAGCTTTGAGTTTTTTCAAGATAATATAGTCGTGTTTTATTGGTGAGTATGTTGAAATTTTAGATAATGAGTTGAATAAAGATTAAACTATTTTTAATTTGATATAATTATTTCTATATAGGTTTGAAATTGATATTTAAATATGATTTTAGATAGATCAATTTGGGATTGAACTATTTTTAATTTTATATAATTATTTCTTACTAGATTTGAAATTGATATTTAAATGTGTTTTTAGATAAAACCAATTCACAAATTAAATTAATTTAAATTTAATATAACTATTTTTGGGTAGGTTTGAAATTGATATTTGGGTGCTGTCATAATAGTGGTTTACAATTCCTGAGAGGAACGAATTTTAGCTGAAATCACGTATTTTTAGAAAATATAATGATTTAAGCCTTAAAAATTTCTATTTTAAGGATTCCAATTAAAGAGGGTTTGATCAAATCACCTTAGATCAAACCCCCTTGGATAGAACCTCGCTAGTTTTAAACCATATCTACAAATGCGTCTCCTTTACACCTATCAAAATGCTGATAAAAAATCACTTTTGATTTAGCTTTTAGGGGATCAAATGAATTCATTTAAAATTTATTTCAAATGATTATGGAATTCCTCAGAACAAGCTATCCAATGAATATAATTTTAATATGTTTTGGTTTTGTTATGTATTTGATTTTTAAGTTTTATTAAACATAGGTTTTTCATCGAAAATGGATTTCTTTGTTCTTCACATGTGGAAAAATAGAAGATTATCAATTTTTTTTTGAAAAATATGAGTGCACTAGATATTGAAGTCCTTGATCCAACAAAAAAAATAAATTAAATTTTGACATATACAAAAAAGTTACGTGTTATACTCGCACTGTGTTTGAATTATAATTCGTTTGACTTTGAAACTTGATTAAGGAAAAATATTCAATAAAAAAATATCTAACCAAGTGGAAGCACTAGATATCAAAATCTAAATTTGAAAGAATTAGAATTTTATTCTTCATGGAAAAAAATTTATGCTATACTTGGTTACCTTTTTTAAAATGTTGTTTTCTCAAAAAAAATCAATTTTCGTGATGGGAAAAGAAGTGCAATTTGATTCCAAAAATTTTGAAAAAAATATTTTAGAATCTACAGACAAAATTTGATGAGACTCTAGTTTGCACCATCTTCAAATTCCTCACAGTTTAGCCGCTATAGGTGCCCGAATGTGAAGATTTAGTTAAAAATAATAATTTCAGTGTCCAGTTTGGCCAAAAATTGTAAACCACTATTATGGGATCACCCATTTAAATGTGTTTTTATGATACTTGCACATATGAAATCAATAAATTAATTTATAGTCAACTTATTCTAATACAAATTTACAATTTTAGGAATCAATCAACAAAATAGTAATACAATTTTACAAATTAGAGAATAAATATTGGAAAAAAACAATCATCATGTGTAATATAATTATTCTTAATCTAATAATGTATGCATTGTCAAAATGTTATATATATATATATATATATATATATATATATATATATATATATATATATATATATATATATATATATATATATTATATATAATTTTATTTATTAATAAAATTTATTATATGCAATTGAATTTACTAATTGAATGCATGCATAGTTTCTAAAATTTGTAAATTTTGTAATATAATTATTTTATAAAATAATATTTCATAGATTGCTAATATATTGATTTTTTTTAGGTACTTTAATAATATGTCTTCAAGAAAGAAGAAACAAGCTACTATTGGAGAAATGTATAAGTGGACTAGAGAGAAGGTTTCTAAAACTTATAGTAATTCAATATTACATGCACAGTCTCATAATAATTGTTTGAAAGAAACATTTGGGTCCTCTTCAGATGACAATTCAAATGAAGATGTATATCAAGTTGGTGAAGGGGATAGTATTGGTGATGAAGTTGGGGAGGGGTCAAATATCAATCAAGGGAAGCAAAAAGTTCTAAAGAGAAAATTTCGAATGGAATGGTTAGAAAGATTTGTTTGGTTAAATTATTTTGAGCATTATGGTAAGATACTTATGAAATGTAATTATTGTGAGAAGTATAAGATGCCAGGTCCATGGGGTATAGGGGAAGGGTGTAGCAATTTACAACGTGATGCTCTTGTCACTCATGAAAAATTTGTACAACATAAAGATGCTCAAGCAAGATGGATTAATGCAATGCAGAAAAATAAACTCTATTCTAGATCATATTTTAGAGATAGAAGATGTTAATAAGGAAAGAGTAATCACTACAATGAAAGCAACTTATTTTTTTTGTCAAGAGGACTTATCTTTATCTAAGTATGAAAAAATATGTAAATTTCTCATGGATCTAAAAACTCCTAATATGCCAAAGTCTCAAGAATACTCTACATACAAAAATCAGAAGGGTGCAGATGATTTTCTTTTTTGCATATCAAAATATCTTGAACAAATTCAAATAGAAGAGATGTTAAAAGTTCTTTTTTTCCACTAATGGTTGATGAAAGTACTGATAGAAGTTTAGAAAAACACCTTGTTGTTTATGCAAGATATTTAACTTCAAAGGGTCATGGGAAACCTATTTCTATGTTTATGAAGATCATGGATGTGCCAAATAGAAAAGGGAAAACTATATATGTTACCATCAATCAGTTGATAAATGATAGAGGGATTTCATTAAAAAAACTAATAGTTTTCTCAATAGATGGAGCTTCTGCAATGGCTGGGTGTGAAAATGGATTTGTCTCTCTTTTGAAACAAAATATTCCAAATCTTATTTCAGTGCATTGCATAGCTCATCATGAATCATTAGCAGCAACATATACTTCAAAAAGGATACCTGAGTTACTATTTGTTGACAAAATAGCAAATAAAGTGCATTCATGGGTCCAGAATTCACCAAAAAGAAATAATGAGTTGAATGATTTACTTAGAGTTATGCAAATTGATGTTCTAAATGTTTTGGAGATCCACACAATCAGATGGTTATCTAGAGGAGTTTAGTCATAATAAGGCTTGTGAAGCTTATGCCAACTATCTTAACTTTGTGGAAAAAAGATAAGAAGTGTTCATCATTGTATGAAAAGACAAAGATTTATTCTATTCAGTTTTGTTTGCACATGCTTGCTGATGTTTTAGGTGAACTAAATAAATTGAATATAATATTTCAAGAAGAAAATGTAGACATCACAGTTATTGGTTTGGCTCTTGATGAAGCAATAGGAAATTTATATAGATGGTTTTTGAGAAAGGGTACATGTGCAGAAGGTACAACTTATCTTTCCAAATTCTTGATTGATTCTCAATTTGGATGTATTGAAGTCAAAGAAGAAGGTGTTGTCATTGATAAACATGAACTAAAATATATATCTATTCCAATTGAAGGATTTGAGTATGGTGATGTAGGGAAGCATATCATGAAACCATGTGTTGAAGGAACATAACAAAGTTGTCAACATCTTGCAGAAGGTTATATTCAATCTCTCATTGATTGTTTGAATGAAAGATTTCTAGATCTTCCTCTTCTTAATGTAGTAAAACTCTTCAGTCCTTCTTATTATCCATTAGATCATCAAACTCAAGATAATATCTCAGAGCGTTGGCTTGATAAGCTTCTACAATATTTGCAACATACTACTTCAAATAATGTAAATGAATTTGTATACATATTTGATGTTACCGGTTGCAAAAGGGAGTTAAACTCTTTTGTTGATTCATTACATTTGAGTTGCGAAGGTTTCAAGATGAAAGATGCATGGAGAATCTTTCGTAACATAGAATATTCGCATAGAAGCTATCCTCATATGATGGAGTTATGGCAAGCTGTGCTTATTGTTCCTACAAGTACTGTTGATTGTGAAAGAGGATTTTCAAAACAAAACATCATCAAAGATGTTAGAAAGTTAAAGTTGGGTTTGAATACATTAGATGCATTAATGAGAGTGTCTTTATATGGACCTCAAGAAAATGATGTAAATTGGAATAAAGTCTATCAAATATGGAAGAATACAAAGTCAAGAAGAGTTCTTAACCTTTGATAACATTTATTTTTGTTTATTTTCTATGTAATGCATCATTAATTTTTGCATATCAATTTAAAAATAATAAAAGAAAATGATTTCTTTCTTTCCAAAAGTTGGTTTTTGTGTTTAAATATATACAAATTATATAATGAAGGTTTATATCAAATTATTATATTTTTTATTATTTATTTGGTATTTTTAAGAATTATGATTCCTATTAAAAATACTTAATTAATTTATATGATACATAATATTTTAAAAAATCAATTACTTGTGTTACATTAAAATTAGAAATTTATTAAAAAAAAATCCATATTTAATATGTATGATTAATAAAATCAATAATATTTTAATATAAAAGATTTTATATAAAAAAAATATAAATTAAATATTTTTTTGATAGTTAATTTTTTTCATAAAACGTAAAGTGACAAACATTTAAATGAAGAAACCGTCACAAAATTTTCATATGACATGTAGGGGTGGCCGTCAAATTCCAGGCCTGGTCTAATCATTCATGAAACTGTATATATTCTAGGCCTGGTCTAAATCATTCATGAAACTGCATACATATATAGGAAAAATCTAAACAAAGAATCGCTGCCTAACGAAGCTAAAAATAGAAAAGATTACACATGCAAACTGCGTGCATGTCTGGAGCAAGTTAAAAACAGTATTAACTGACGTCTAAAAAACGCAAACAAAAAAAACAAGAAAGACTACACCTACTGTAACTGCACATGCAGTTTTATTATGCATAAACGAACAAAATAAAGAAAAAAATGTCGTTGCATGAAGCCGTTGTGAATGCAAGTCTTCACGTTACCATTTCGAAATTAAAAAATCTTCGTCTTTTCGGTAAACAGAGGAGTTGTTAATTTACTCCACCATTTCAGCGGATTTTGATTCTAAGAGCCGCCACTGTAAATCCTCCCACTCTTGTTGAAAAGAGTACTAAAGGAATCTAAATCTTAGCTGATAATTTCCCCAATATTTCCTACCAATTCTTTGAATTCCTCTTTAATTGTTTAAAATCTTGCCGTGAATGAGACGCTCAATGCGATATAAAATTGGCGTGACCAGATTTTCGTATGAATCAATTGCAGGAAAGAAGGATCATTTATGATTTGGAAGGCTTCGAAGCGTAAACGTCTCAATTACTCAGAGCAATTTGATGGATTTCTGTGGAGTTTAGTTGCGGCTTCCTTTGGATTCTTTTTAGTTTGCGTAAGTTTGAATATGTTTGAGGATCGGTTTCTTGTCAATGTTCGTGTTTATATATATTTTTAAATCTCTGAAGATTGCTTTCTCTTTGATGCAGGTAATAAATCCAAGAAGAATTAACTCCAGCAAATGTACAAGGTTTAATACAGTCCACTAATCTTACAGTCCAACGATCCACGCAATGCAGCCATATTACCAATGGCAGTAACAATTTACTTGCAAAAAAAGTTAAATAACAATTGAGTGAAATTTTCTGCAAACATATGATCAAATAACCTTCATTATTTGCACCGAAAGGACACGGCAAGACGGGCTGTTTTCCCTTTAATAAATTCTCTTGTTCATATCTTCAAGAGGTGTGGACGTATAGAATATAGAACGGTCGGCAAAGTTTGAATTTATACCAGTAGGAAAGGAATCGAAAAGATGCCGCACCTAAAAAGAATCCAAAGGAGGCCGCATCTAAAAGTCTTATAGAACTCCATGAAATTCCTGGAATCTGGTTCTTTTCCGACAATGAGAAAGCCTACAGCGGACTTGCCGCTTTTCAATTGAAAAGCAAAGAATCTACGTCTGACTTTAAAGAGAGTACATTAAGAGGTTTGGAATTTCTTAAAGGTAAAACTGGACAGCACTTTTGTCTAGTGGACGTGTCAGTGTGAAGCGCTTTTGCTACGGTTCTTGGCCTTTAGACTATTTTGTATCGTGAATGTAAATAAAATCTCTTTCATTCAATAAAGGAATCAAACTTTTCTTTAATTTTTTTTTTTCAACTCACCTTGCCTTTAATGTGAACAACCAATCTGCCTCTTCCAGCAACTTCCACTACTTTATTGTTTTCAAGTTTCACTTGAGTCTTTATTGTTGATCAATTTGTACAAATAGTTCTTCATTTTCTATCAAATATTTTAAAAAATAAAATAAAGAAATTAAATATCATCTTTAGGTTTCTCTTCTACATGACAAGAGAAAATAAAAGAATTTCCATGTTCTCTTTCATTTTGAGTGAAATTTGTTTTCATATTTTACATGTGACTTTGCTTTAGCCTGCCCTCTTTTCTAAAATGCCCAGTATTTTAACAATTACGACATTGAAAATACCTTTTATTTATATAACCATGTCAATAACCTCTACTACCATGGCCTCTTCTTGTTTTATTAAAAAAAAATCTCGCCCTTTCTTTCTTGAAGATCTTTTGAGCAACTATTTCCTTCACCATAGTTGACATATATTGCAAAATTCCTCTCCATTTTTATGTACTTTTATCTAATTTACTTTTGTGAGATAAGAATGATTGTATGAGTTGATCCAACTTCATTTGTATTTAATTACTATATAATTCTTTTGTATTGACACAAATCTATTACATTTTCACAAATTACTTAGTCCTTAATGTTTACTCCATGGCTATAAATGTGATTTACAAACATAAGCTTCTATTTCCTTTTCACTAGATCCTTCATTTTAAGATTCTTAAAATCTTTTTGAAGATTTTTTAATTTAATTAATTTGATTTTACTTGTGCCTTGATGAGTAGAATACAATGTGTCCCATGCTTCCTTAGATTCTTTTGATGCAACAATACAAGAAAATTACCAATAAATTAAAAATTAAAAACTAAATTAAAAACTACTTGTACATTCCACTTTATTTTATTTCTTGCCTATCAAGAAACATCCTTTACTTTTTACTTATCTCAACCCTTCAAATATAATTTATTTTAAATTTATATTAATACTTAAGAATATACTTTATTTTGTAAATTTTTTTTCATATATATATATATATATATATATATATTTCTAAACAGTATTTTGTCATTGTAATTTTTTTTCATATATATATATATATATATATATATTTCTAAATAGTATTTTGTCAACAATCACATGGAGCTTTTTCTTAAAAAATAGTGGTTGATTAAACTTGGCACATGGTGTTATGTTTTGTGGAGATGATGAAAGAACCAATTTATTTATACCCCATGCACTAAAATTATAAAAAAAATAGGAGCCTCTAGACAAAGGTAGTAATTTAATAGATTATTGTAGAGCATGTTGTCTATCCCCAAGCCTATCCAAAATAAATCTAATAAATGTTGTAGGTTTTGAATTGGTTTTTTTAGGTGGTGCAACATATATTCAAGTTAGTATTAAATTTTTTAAGCAAGATCAAATATGGTAATGTTATCTTTGAATTTATCAATAGAGACAAATATCAACCAATTTAAGTTTAATAGTTTAAAAATTGTTTATCAAGGATTAAGTTTTAATGAGTATATAGTTTCTAACATTAAAAAGGGATGAGATTAGGATCACACACAAATTGGACAATGTAGACACCCTTCAAATCTACATCTAAGCTAAAAGAGCAAATAATTTGTGTATATGATGTCATATTTGTAAAAAAACATTATAAGATTTTTTTCCTTTAATAAAAAATGGATATAAATAAATATTAAGACATAATTAGGGTTATAAAGATTATATTTATTGAATGAAAAGGTAGAGGTCAAATTGGAAAGTAAATTGTTACTTTATCAATTAGGATAATATTCATCTTTTATTAGAAGGAGAAGTTCTCTTAAATTGAAAACCAATACCCTTAAATAACTATTCAAAAAAAATATTATGAGTTTACAAATTATTTGCATTGGAAAGGATTAAGATTTATCATTTATAAAAAATGAAATAACAAAAGCATGAAAGAAAAATGAAAGAATGTGTATTAAGATAAATAAATATAAAATTTAACTCAATTACACATAAATTCATTTATGTTCTTTTATGACAATTAAACACTTCCATAAAATCAATAAGAAAAAATAAAAAATACTTTACACTAAACTTAAGAGATATAAATATCAATATTAAATTGGAAACACAATGTTTTTCAATTTTATTCTTATTGTTCTTCCCAAAATTAAAAACCAAAGTCTATTGTTCTTTCTTTTGTAAAATTCTTGTGACTCTTTTTGAAAAATCCTTTATGATATATATTTATGCCCTTTATAAACATAATATTTTTTTAAAAAATTAGTTATCCTTGAAAGTATATTTTTGGAATTTTATATTCTAAAAAAACTTAAAATGTAATGGTAAATATTTTTTTTCAATAAGTGGCTTAATATTGTAGCATTGAAGAGTATCATAAATTTAATTTTCTATTTAAAATTTATGCATATCTTTTGGAGAATATCACTTGTTTGATTTGTCATCTATAATATCTCAATTTAATCCTTCCTTGCACCTCTAACCTTTTGGAGATACTTCTTCAATTTTGAGACTACTCACTTATAGCTTCCTAGTTAGATATATTTGAATACTTCAAGCATGTTGTGTTGATGATCTGAGCACCAATATCTATCAAAGGTACCCTAAAATTTAAGGCACATAAAAATTGTATGCCTTAGGTGATTCCCCTCTTATCAGCCTTACCAATTGTTGCTTCAAATTATCAAGTGAGTTGATTGTGCTTTCATCATTGTAGCAATCACATGGGATTTTCTCAATAAAAAATAAAATACATTTATTTTAAGGTTCAATTCCTTGGATACCTTAAATTTTTATTTTCCAAAATTGAGTATTTACATTCTCCACTTGTTAGGTTCATGCGATTTAGTTTGAGTACCCAACTCTTTCTTATTAAATGTCTTTTGAGAATAGTATCCAAAAACAAAAATTTATCATGAACTCAAAGTGTGGTGTATTTTACTCAAAATACATTATATCCATCTTCATCAAATTTGCTCCCAATAATTGGAAGATTCAAGCTTTTCTTATTTTTTTTATGTAATTGGATTACTTCATCAATCAAATGAGACCCATATGTTAATAAATTTTTTGTCCATGTATTTTTTTCCTTTAATATGTTTCTTACTTCTCTTGCAATTGAAAACCCGAGTCTTTATCTACAGTAATAGTTGAATAAGGAACTAGATCTAAAGAAGATTGAACCTATCTTATCAAATACTACACATATACCATTATTTGATGAATATTTTATTTTAATTGTACCTTAATTTTTGCATCCTTATCCATTCTATTGAGGATGGATGTTAGTACCATCTTAATACTTTGGCTCCTGTAGATTTCCCTAATTAAACTCAAGAAATTTTATAGTCTAAGATATCTATGTGACTCTTATCATTGTCACCAATTGAGTAGATATTTTAACTTAGTTGATTCTTTGAGTATAGAAATTGAATTGATGAGCTTTTCTTTCTTAGGCTATTCTATAGTGAGGAGGGATGTCAAGGCTTAAATATTAGCTATGACTAGCATTGTCACATGTTTCTTTTCTTTATGGTTTCACTTAACCAAGAAAGCACTCCAAAAATAGATGAATCATCTTGTGAAACTACTCCAAATTGGATTTTTAATAGTTGAGATTAGAAAGACTAAGGAAATTTCTACTTGAAGGGGAATTTAAAACGGTGTTAAATGATAAAAATGGTGGAGATAGATTCCAAAGGGTTGGAATGAACTTTGTAGGAGATGGAGGATTTACAAAAGGAGGTGAAATAGATGAAAGATGAGAAGGACAAGAATTTATAATCAAGGAAATTTGGTTTGTGACATCTTTAGCCTTCTTGGATTTTCCTCCCATTTTGAATATGACCTTGGTAGAATTCCTTTAAGTGAGCTTTCCTTTTCTTCTAAAATATTTAGATGGTTGCACACTACCACTACATTTGGAAATATTTTACATTCTAGGAACCTTAGGTAAAGAAATGCAAGAGGGAGTGGAACTTGTGCCCTTGCTCGAAGAGGTTCATTTAATGATATTTACTTTTTGGAAGATTTCCCTTTGGTATTAATTATACATTTCTTAATTTTTTTGTCGAAGTGATAACAAAATTCAAGTTATGACATCTGGGTAAAAGCACAAAGCTGTGTCACACTTTCAGCCAACTTATCAGCATAAATGAATTTAAGTATTTCTAACTAAAAATTAATTTTGGTCAAACATATGATGTAGTAAGATTCATTCTAGCTAAGTTAGATACTTCCACAACTTTTTCAACTAAAATTGTTGGCTAAAAATACATGGAGCACTATTTTGAGTCCAATTTACCAAAAAAATAAAATTATTTGAAAATTTTGAGGTTTCAATAACTTTTGCTAATGTAAATAACATTTTTTTTAAAATATAAAAATACCCTTTTGTAGATCCATAAGTGTAGTTTTCAAAAATATATGTATTTCAATAATTTAATTATTATTTATATTTTATTTTTTATTTTTACTAAAAGTAGGTTATCAGCACAAAATATTAGGTTGATTACCATGCCAAGGAAAAATACTAAAACTTATTTAAAAAAATTGAAAAAAATATGATGCACTAGATAAAAGAATCTATTTCAAGATGGTATAGTTTTTTTTCCATTTTAGATAAATATTTAATATGAAAGTTGACGTCCGATGGAAACAACTATTTTTTGATTCACGCACATTTTAATATTTATTTAAAATTATATACTTATCAAAATTAGAAAATAATATATCTATGAACTAAAGTTTCAAGTTATAAATACACACAAAAAAGTTGAAAGAAAAATAATATTTTTTACTATGAAAAGTTTGACGTCCCATGCAACTTCATTTTTCAGCATTTTATCAGCAACTAAATTATAGTGTTAATTTATTAAAAACTAGTTTAAAATAATTTTTAAATTTTTTTCAAAAAATACAAACATAAAATATACTAAAAAATACATATTTTACTAGTTTACATCATTTCAAAATTCAAAACATATATGTCACTCTTTAGTGATTCAAGTTTAAAATTTGGATCAGCGTTGGTCATTTCCTTTATAAAGTGTGACACAACTTTGTGCTTTTACCTATTTGTAGTCCTTTCCCTCAATTTTGTAGCCTTTAGTTATGACCAATTAAGCTTGTATAATCATTGATTACTTCTTCTGAGGTCTTCTTTGGACCAAATGTCTATCTATGAACAAATTTCATCTTTGAATAATCTCTACAATGAATAATGTGTTCATCAAAAAAGTCTACCTAATACTCCTCCAGAGTTGGGATATGCTTGTTAGTACTCACCATTGTATTTTCCATGAATCCTTTATGATCAAAATTAAACCTCCTTTTAAAATCATGAGTATTATTTCTTGTTATTTTTGCATCTTCTTGTTTTGCATTAGAAAAGGAGTATATGTGTTCACTAATTGAAATAGGAAAATGCACTATTGGCTAATGCTTTCTTGACAAGAATTTAAGGTCTACAACAACAAGGATCAAACCTAAAGTGCTTAGAATTACTCTTTATTATTTTCTTATTCAAACTATGAGATAATCATTACATCAAGTGCTTAGAATTACTCTTTATTATTTTCTTATTCAAACTATGAGATAATCATTACATCAAGATCATTTTTATGAAATAACATTGAATCATTTCTTTTTCAATATTAAAACCAATCCCCTCTACATAGAATTACTCAATTTTCAAGTATTTAATTATTGTGGAGTAATTCCAAATGATAGACTTGCTATAGATAGCCTATTTGTCATGGAAAAAAGTGTTGGAAGGATCATTGAGACTCACAAGGATTATTTTATTTGTCCAATATTTGCAACTTGGTGGTCCCTCTCACCATCAATTATCCCTCTAGAGACATTAACAAATATTCTACTACACATATCTTGCTTTGCAAGAGTCAAGTGGTGGGCTACAATATGTGGTAGACTAAAAATATCATATGTGTTGAATAATTTTTTTTTTTTAGTTATGGTTAATTTTATGATAGATACTGCTTCTGGATTCAATTGTGTTGGTGATTTTGTATCGTTTTGGATAACACTCTATGATCCATCATTAGGGTAGTAGAGAGCTAGAGGATAAGAAATGGTTTGTTGCAAACCAAAGCTAGCTAAAAAGAAAGAGGGGTGAAGAAGAGGGAAAAATCTTGTGGATCAAACATTGAGGAGAAGACTAAAGATTATTTAAAATAGATATCTAGATAACGAAAACAACATATATGTTTTAGTTAAAATACTTATGAAGATGAGAATTAAAACATAAATATGAAAATTATAGTAAACTACTACATAAAGGAAAATATTGTATTCTAGAAAGTATATGATTAAATATTAAACTACACAAATTAATGGATTAAAAATTTAGAAAGAAAATTTTAGTGAGCAAATTTAGATTCTAAAACTTAGAAAATATAAAACTTACCAAAATATATATTAGTATTTATTGTTTGATATATGAAAATGTGCAACTAAAAGTTCTAGTTGAAAAATATACACATACATAGATATGTTTTATTATCTAAATAGAAAATTATAAAAAAGAAATTATCAAAAGAAAGTTAATTGTTAAGCTTGTATAATAATATGAACAAATATTAGATTATTAAGAATATTGCCAAATTTATAAAAAACAATTAATTATTATACATGACAGTATAGTAAAAAAGTAAATTAAGTAATAGCTATGCATTGAGAATATATAAATAATAAAGGTGAAATATTAGAATACTATAATTAATAGACTATTATAATACACAAGTTATTTATGTGTATATAGAAAATGGGTGAATAACTAAATTACTATAATCAATAGATAGCTATCGATTGAAATAGAAAATAGAATATTAGATTACTAATATTAATTAGATTGCTAGATTAATATGTTAAATTAGATTGTAATTATATAAAAGATAATGAAAGATTAATTGAATTATATGACACAAAAATATATTATATATGTGATATAAAGACTAAATTATTAAATAAATATGACTATTATACAATTTATTAATCAATGAAACAAGGACTATAATAACTAGTTATTCTTATTGATATATAATTTATTTAAATTATAAAAAATAAATTTGTGAATCTATGTGAAATGAAAACTATAAATTAAAAATTAGTAAAAGAAAGTTAAGCATTGTGCATATAAAATTTGTATAAAAAAATAATAGATTACCAAGAATATAATCAATTTTATCTAATAACAATAAAATATTAAAACATACATAATATTTGATTATTTCAATTGAAAAAAAAATAATAAAATAACCTATTTTTATTAATATAGTATTTATACCAAAATAACAACTATAGAATTTTCATAATAGAAATCTAGATCCAATTAGCAATATAAATATTGATTTCAGATATTACTCCTTCTTTAACAATTATTTCCTAAATATATGATAATACTATTTTTTTTTTAATTTTTTTTTATAAAATAAAGCATTAAAAAATTACATAAAAGGAACAGTTGCAAAACTGTTACATAACAGCAGCAATACATTCACAAAGAAAGTGAACAAAGCTGTAACATAACAGCAATATATCTTTGGATAATTTTGTGATATTATTGGGAGCTCTCTTCCTAAGTAACTGCATGCTTCAGTCCTGTTCGCACAGAAATTGGACAGGTGGTTTGTAATTTACCCCGCTCTACGCGCACGGATTTAAGTTATGTAGGGCGAGGAAGCTCCTTGCATTGGCTTAAGCCTTTTCTGTTTCCTCATTCTTCTTCTATCCATCGCTCAATAACTGTAAGTGCTCTCTTGTGAGAATGGCTGAATCGACTAAGGCATTGAGGTCTGACGATGAGTCTTCAGTCAGGTCCGACGATTGCTTAGGGTCGAATCGCATAAAGTACCTGTACAGCTATGGAGGGCGGATTCTCCCTCGCCCTGCCGATGGGAAGCTCCGGTACGTGGGCGGAGAGACGAGGGTCATGGCTACCGAAAGAAACATCAGTTTTGCAGGTTCAGATCAATTTGTTTTGTTAAATAGGTCAAAAAGGAATGACTAGTAATGAAATTTGTACGAAGTTGTTTGTTTATTGATCGAATTTTGATCTTGATGGAACAGATCTGATTGTGAAGATGGCAAAGGTGGTGGGTTGCAATGTGTTGCTCAAGTGCCAGTTGCCTGGCGAAGACCTCGATGCTCTTGTCTCCATTAAATCAGATGAAGAACTGGATACTATTATAGAGGAATATGACAGGTTTCGGACCAAATTGCGGGTCTTTTTGTTTCCGAAACCCGCCATTCCTTGCCGACCGGTTGCGCTGAGCGGCCCATTAATGCCTCCAGTGGCGGCCAGCCGAAAGGTCGCCCGGAGCAGCGGTGGTCATATGAATGGCGAAAGGGCTTGGAAAAGCAAAAAGGAGTCAATATACAGGAGAGCAGCAGCTTTCAACTGCATAGCGAAAAATCCACATCAGGGAGGAGGTTTAGCAGGCTACCGCTTTCATCCACGCTTCTTTTGTCCAGTAGTAGAACATTCTACTCCAGGTTTCTGTGAGTTTACGACATTTACAATGTTTATGTTAGAGAAAGCCCGGATTACTATACCATCTCTGAAAATTATGTATTGCGCCAAAAATTACTCAGTGGATGCTTGATTTCTTGCAGTCAGCAAGACTCTTTGTAGATCAAGTCGCCTCAAAATCGTTTTATTTTCTCACAAAGAACACTCAACAGAGTTTCTTGTAAATACTGCAAACCCTGGCGCCAAATAAGAATTTGGAATTGCTTTTCTTCCCTTATAATACACTAATCTAATAAGGACTTATGAATCGCAAACTCAGGTGGCTAATCAACGGGCGCAAGCCTTTAAACCCTGAGAGTTACCATTTCGAAATTAAAAAATCTTTACTCCATCTTTTAAAGTGGGTTTTGATTCTAAGAACCGCCCATGTAAATATTCCCACTCTTGTTGAAAAGAGTAACAAAGGAAACTAAATCTTAGCTGATAATTTCCTCTATATTTCCTACCAATTCTTTGTATTCCTCTTTCATTGTTTCAAAACCTGCCATGAATGAGATGCATAATGCGATATAAAATTGGCGTGACCCGATTGTCGTATAAACCAATTGCAGAAAAAAGTGATCTTTTATGATTTGGAATGCTTCAATGCGAAAACGTCTCAATGAGTAATTTGATGGAGTTTTAGTTGCAGCTTACTGCATGGTCCCATGGGGGCTTGGGCTTCTATTTCCATGGAGAAGGAGGTCCCATGGGAAAAAAAAAATCGTGCTACGGGATTAATTGGAATCTTTTTCAGAAAAATAGGAGCCCCTACAGTATAGGAATGAATATTTAAGCTGGTGAAATTGGGGTGGGGCTAGAAATTGTCCCTACAGCTTAGGAGTTTTTTATGCCACTTATCTCTCATCTAAAATTTTCAATTCTTATTAGAAAATAAAAATGAGAGAATTTTTATTTATTTTTTATTTTTTATTTTTTATCAAAGCACTGCAGTTCATTCCTTAAATTTTGGAGTTTAAAATTTTACACAGAATTGCAAGATTAAATCCATGGGACCAAGAACTTTAAAATATTTCTAAAAAAGCTACGCAGCATACGCTGAGATTTTTAAGGAAGGCCCCCTCCATGGGACCGTACCCTTACTTTGGATTCTTTGCAGGTTTGTGAGTTTAGGTATTTACATTTACAAGATTTGTTCCAGTCGATGTTGAATATGTTGTAATTTCCCCAACATCGCATGAGGAGAACCGCATCGCATTAGGAGAAAGTTAAGGTAGAACTGCAGTCTTGTATGAGAATGAAAATAGAATTTGGATGTTAATACTTAGAGTTTGTAACTTGCATAGAGTTGCATGATAGATTTATACTAATAGAAATCTTCAGATGTTTTTAAATTTTTTTATATAATGAGATAATTGTAAGTCATTTCTGATCAGTTGATCAAATCATATAATCATGAGATCCATATTACCAATGTCTGTGACAGTATGGTTGCGAAAAAAGTTAAATAACAATTGTCTGAAATTTCGTTATGACATATGATCAAATAACATAAAATCTCCTGTCCATATCTTCAAGAGGTGTGGACGCATTATAACAGTCGGCAGAGTTTGCGTTTATAGCAGTGGGAAAGGAATCCAAAAGAAGTCGCACCTAAAAGAACACAGAAATAATAAGAAAATATTTTTTTTACATTTTTATCTTTTATTTTATTTTTTGATATTTTCATTGACATATTGTGGAAGGTTGACATGATAAAATTAAAGAGAATATTTTTGGTTTTCATATATGTATGTGTGTGCTTTTGTGTATGATTGTGTCTATGTATGCATGTATGTGTATATGCATACATATATACACAAACAAAAATACATATGTGTTTATGTATGTGTGTGTGTAATGTAAAAATGTAGAGGAATTTAAGGAGTGATATTATGTTTATATTAATTGGCTCATCTTTGATATTCTTGAACTAAATATTTCATAAACGATAAATTAAAAAAATTATAATATAAAAAATTTCTCATATATATATTTTTTATAATATCCAATCTAAATTTGTTTTAATTATTTTATTTAGAGATGGGTCTACTACTATTGGTAATGATATGTTCAATCAAACACATGAAGTATAGAGTGTTATTGAAAACATAGGGCACACAAGATATATGATAAAATGAGAGGATATTTAAATATGAATGATGTATTAGGAGGGTATAAAAATAAGTGGTATTATTTAAGATTCTACAAATGAATGTGCTATAGGATAATTTTACCAAGTGAATCCCTTGGATCAAATATTTGATAAATAATTTATAATGTTTGGGACTAGGTTGTGCCCCTTATATATAGTTCTATTCACTTTTGAGACCCTCATAACATATTCTCTTGTTGTGTTAAAAAAAAAGAGTGGTGTTGAAAATATCTTTTAAGGATCTATTGAAGATGAAGGGTAGATCATTGAATATCTTGATAGTAGTTAAGCCCTCTGGATAATATAATAAGATTAAATAAATTTAAATGATAATGCATTTGAGACTAAGTTTAAGCTTAGTATTATTTGACTAAATATATATGCCTTTATGTTATTAGTTGATGGTTAAAGTGACCTACAATGAAGTCCTTGAATACAAATCTTATATTCAATTCAAAACATTTTACATGCATACATTGATAGATAACAATCATATTCCCAAAAATTCAACCTAAGAAAGTGGGAGATTTGATATTCAAAACATGAGGATTAGATTATATGCATAGTTATTCTTCCATCGCGCACTTTGGTGTTGCTATGTTTAGACTAAGTCGGCGACTAAATGTCCTTCAAATATCTCAATTAAAATTTTGAGTGAATCTTCATCTATAATGCATTGTATAAATGCAGGTTTTGACTGTTGTGCTACCTCATTCTAGCTTTTATGTGTAACCAAATGGATGACTTATGTGCTGGTTTGAATGCTTATCTAGTAGCACATTAGAATGTTATTTATAGCCCTTGCATTACATGCCATGTCAAAGTCAATGTGGTTTATTATTTCTTTGCAAATACTTTATTATGCATTGCTATTATCCTATGTATTGTGTATGATTCCCAAACTAATCATCTCCTTAAAGGAAACACTTACACTTGTCTTGCATCGATGGTATTGTTGATTCCTTAACACATTATATGCATGTAGCATTACTAACATGATGGTAGCTCCTATATGAGCCACATTTTACCTTTAAACATTTCAAATGTTTATAACATATTATATATGGAGGCTAAGCATCTAGTACTCTTAAGGTCTATTTTAAAGAACTTAAAATATAGCTTTAATAAGCCTCCTCTAATATATATAAATAATAATATATATATCATTGACCCTAGGGTGTAGATCGGTTGGTTGTACTGTTGGATGAGCAGTCGGTCGATCCTAGGTTCAAGCCTCGCTCGGTACCCAAGCTGGTTTACCCTGCCACACACATGGTGGGTCTCATGCTAGTTACTACATGGCCCAGTGGGATTAGTCGTGCCTCGCTTGCCCCTTCCTGTCCCCAACTTGGCAGTTTGTAAGACCAAGGTAAGTCAGGTCAGGCGCTAGGTCAGGTCACGGGGATACGCACTGAGATACCAAATATATATATATATATATATATCATTAATATACATATATATTATATCTTTTATAATATAAATGTATATTTATATATATTCATAATTATATTCCAATACATTACCCAAAATTTATATATATATATAATCGTATTCACATGATTTATCAATTGCATTAATTACCATATGACATATACATAATAACATTATACGAATATACCTATATATATATATGTATATTTCCATGTGAAAAATATATATGCATTTATATATATGTGTGTGTGTGTGTGTGTGTGTGTGTGTGTGTGTGTGCATTTACATTAATGTGAATATATACATATAATGTATATATATATACATTCCAAGCATATACCTCATTGATCAACATCCATGTATGATCACATCAAGAAGAAGAACTCCTACTTGATGTAAAGACTCAATCACAAACAATCAAGAAACCAAAGAATAAATCCAAAGTCATAAATTCAAGAAAATAACCTATCTTGACCAAGGACGACTACCTGATTATTTCAACAAGTCAAGACTTTGACCAAAGGCACTTACCCGATTCCCAAGCTACTGACTTGACTTAACCAACTATATGTGTGTGTGTGTGGAAAAGCTCAATTAGGCTTCATTAAGGGTTACCTACCAATCACTTCTTCTGAGTGATACTTCCCCTCCCTTCCAGAGGATTGAATCTGTCCTTGCATCCAACTTAGTACAACACCAAGATAGTTAGACGTTCATAGTATAAACATTTTCATCATAATAGATCAAAGAATTAGAACGTTCATATTATGAGACATGGTATTCCACTAATTCAAAACATATTTATTCTTATATTGTGAGACATAGTATTCCACTAATTCAAAACATATTTATTCTTTTGAAATCAATAACATCTTATCACATATTCACATATTCATTCACCTAACAAACAAGTTAAAGTCACAATTTACATTTATCAACATTTTTACTCATAATGGTAAAAGTAACTCAGTAACTATGAAACAGGGTGTAACAAGGGGTGAAGAGGAGGGAAAAGTCTTGTGGATCAAAGATTGAGGAGAAGACCAAAAATTATTAAAAATAGATATCTAGATAAGGAAAATAATATATATGTTTTAGTAACTAAAAAAAAGTTTTAAAAATATGAATGAAGATGAGAATTAAAACATAAATATGAAAATTATAGTAAACTACAGAAAGGAAAATATTATATTCTAGAAAGAATATGATTAAATATTAAACTACACAAATTAATGGATTAAAAAATTGGAGAGAAAAATTTAGTGAGCAAATTTAGATTCTAAAACTTAGAAAATATAAAACTTACCAAAATAAACATTATTATTTATTGTTTGATATATGAAAATGTGCAACTAAAAGTTCTAGCTGAAAAAATATACACATACATACGTACTTATATAATTATTTATATGTGTATAATTAATCATTAAAATATAAACTTAAAATATTGGTTATATACATAAACTCATTTTTCATAATTTTGAAGAAAATATATAGACAATTATGTGTGTATATATAATTTAAACCACCTATAATAAATAAACAAAAAAATATTCTAGATTGAGAAAGATATATTTTATTATCTAAATTAAAAATTCTAAAAAGAAATTATCAAAAGAAAGTTAATTGTTAAGTTTGTATAATGATATGATTATTTTTTAGATTATTAAGAATATTGCCAAAGTTTATAAAAAGCAATTAATTATTATACATGACAATATAGTAAAAATTAAATTAAATAATAACTATGCATTAAGAATATATAAATAATAAAGGTGAAATATTAGAATACTTCAATTAATAGACTATTATAATACACAAGTTATTTATGTATATATAAAAACTGGGTGAATAACTAGATTACTATAATCATAGATAGCTATCAATTGAAATAGAAAATAGAATATTAGATTACTAATATTAATTAGATTGCTAGATTACTATGTTAAATTAGATTGTAATTATATAAAAGATAATGAAAGATTAACTGAATTATATGACACAAATATATTATATATGTGATATAAAGACTAAATTATTAAATAAATATGACTATTATACAATTTATTTATTAATGAAACAAAGATTATAATAACTAGTTATTCTTATTGATATATAATTTATTTAAATTATAAAAATAGATTTGTGAATCTATGTAAAATGAAAACTATAAATTAGAAATTATTAAAAGAAAGTTAAGCACTATGTATATAAAATTTGTATAAAAAATTAATGGATTACCAAGAATATAATCAAATTTATTTAATAACAATAAAATATTAAAATAGACATATTATTCTATTATTTCAATTAAAAAATAAAAATAATAAAATAACATATTTTTATTAATATAGTATTTATACCAAAATAACAACTATAGAATTTTCATAATAGAAATCTAGATCGGATTAGCCATATAAATATTGGTCTTGAAATGATTTAGATATTACTCATCTTCTTTAACAATTATTTCCTAAATATATGATTAATGATATAATTTTTTTTTTAATTGAAATAAAACATTAAAAAATTACATAAAAGTAACAGTTGCAAAGTTGTTACATAACAGTAGCAATACAGTCACAAAGAAAGTGAACAAAGCTGTAACATAACAGCAGTATATCTCTGGATAATTTTGTGATATTATTGGGAGCTCTCTTCCTAAGTAACTGCATGCTTTAGTCTTGTTCGCACAGAAATTGGACAGGTGGTTTGTAATTGACCCGCTCTACGTGCATGGATTTAAGTTATATAGGTTGAGGAAGCTCCTTGCATTGGCTTACGCCTTTTCTGTTTCCTCGTTCTTCTTCTATCCATCGCTCAATAACTGTAAGTGCTCTCTTGTGAGAATGGCTGAGCTGACTAAGGCATTGAGCTCTGACGATGAGTCTTCAGTCAAGTCTGACGATTGCTTAGGGTCGAATCGCGTAAAGTACCTATACAACTATGGAGGGCGGATTCTCCCTTGCCCCGCCGATGGGAAGCTCCGGTACCTGGGCGGAGAGACAAGGGTCATGGCTGCCGAAAGAAACATCAGTTTTGCAGGTTCAGATCAATTTGTTTAGTTAAATAGGTCAAAAAGGATCGACTAGAAATGAAATGTGTGTGAAGTTGTTTGTTTATTGATCGAATTTTGATCTTGTTGGTACAGATCTAATTGCGAAAATGGCAAAGGTGGTGGGTTGCAATGTGTTGCTCAAGTGCCAGTTGCCTGGCGAAGACCTCGATGCTCTTGTCTCCATTAAATTGGATGAAGAACTAGATAGTATTGTAGAGGAATATGACAAGTTTTGGACCAAACTGCGGGTCTTTTTGTTTCCAAAACCCACCATTCCATGCCGACCGGTTGCGCTGAGCGGCCCATTAATGCCTCCTGTGGCGGCCAGTCGAAAGGTCGCCCAGGGCAGCGGTGGTCATATGAATGATGAAAGGGCTTGGAAAAGCAAAAGGGAGTCAATATACAGGAGAGTAGCAGCTTTCAACTGCATAGCGAAAAATCCACATCATGGAGGAGGTTTAGCAGGCTATCGCTTTCATCCACACTTCCTTGTCCAGTAGTAGAACATTCTACTCCAGGTTTCTATGAGTTGACGACATTTTCTATGTATATGTTAGAGAAAGCCCGGATTACTATACCATCTCTGCAAAATATGTATTGCAGCAAAAATTACTCAGAGTATGCTTGATTTCTTGCACTCAGCAAGAGTCTTTGTAGATCAAGTCGCTTCAAAATCGTTTTATTTTCGCAGAAAGAACACTCAACAGAGTTTCTTGTAAATACTGCAAACCCTGGCGCCAAATAAGAATTTGGAATTGCTTTCCTTCCCTAATAATACACTAATCTAATAAGGATTTATGAATCTCAAACTCAGATGGCTAATCAACGGGCGCAAGCCTTTAAGCCCTGAGCGTTACCATTTCGAAATTAAAAAATCTTTACTCCATCTTTTAAAGCGGGTTTTGGTTCTAAGAACCGCCCATGTAAATATTCCCTCCTGTTGAAAAGAGTAATAAAGGAAACTAAATCTTAGCTGATAATTTCTTCTATATTTCCTACCAATTCTTTGTATTCCTCTTATCATTGTTTCAAAACCTGCCATGCATGAGATGCATAATGCGCTATAAAATTGGCGTGATCCGATTGTCGTATAAACCAATTGCAGAAAGAAGGGATCTTTTATTATTTGGAATGCTTCAATGAGAAAATGTCTGAATGAGTAATTTGATGGAGTTTTAGTTGCAGCTTACTTTGGATTCTTTTCAGGTTTGCGTGAGTTTGGGTATTGACATATACAAGATTTGATCCAGTCGATGTTGGAATATGTTGTAATTTCCCCGACATCGCATGAGGAGACTGTCAAGATAGAACTGCAAGAAAAAGTTAAAGATAGAACTGCAAGAAAAAGTTAAAGATAGAACCGCAGTCTTGTATGAGATTAAATATAAAATTTGTATCTTAAATTTGCATGGAGTTGCATGATAAATTTATAGAAATCTTCAGAAGTCTCTAAGATCTTTATATAATGAGACAATTGTAAGTCATTCATTGTCTATAATTTTTATCAGTTGATCAAATCATAAGAATGTTTTTTGGTAGTTGCTCAAATCATATAACCATGAGTTTTATCTCTTAAAATGTTTTAATTGTCATAATATTTGAAATCGAATAAAATAGTCTTATATGTTGAAAAATAATCTCTATTTACTGTAACAATTTGTGTGTTTTGTAATTCTTTCATGAAAAGGTCACCACCTAGAGCGTGATTATAAGCATAATAAGCTTACAGTCCACAGATCCACGCAAAGCAGCCATATTACCAATGTCTGTGACAATTTGGTTGCGAAAAAAGTTAAATAATAATTGTCTGAAATTTCGTTCAGACATATGATCAAATAACATAAAATCTCCTGTCCATATCTTCAAGAGGTGTGGACGCATTATAACAGTCGGCAGAGTTTGCGTTTATAGCAGTGGGAAAGGAATCCAAAAGAACACAGAACTCCATTAAAACAGCTGCTTTTCCGACAATGAGAAAGACTGAAGCGGACTTGCCGCTTTTCAATTGAGAAGCAAAAACTCTACGCCCGACTTTAAAGAAAATTTGAGAATATATTAGGAGGTTAGGAAATTTCTTCAAGGTAAAATTCAATAAAGGAATCAAACATTTTCCCAGTAGTCTTTCGGCATTTATTTATAAGGAGAACTGAGAGTTTAAATCTTAGAAGGAGATAAGCTTTCAGTGAAATAATTGAAGTGTTGAGAGAAGTGTTCTGTTTTGTTTATTTTTGATATGTTAGTCAGTTTTGGCTTATCATAACACATGGATTTAGAATGAAGTATTTAATATTTAGAAAGATAAATAATATATTTGGCATTATGGGTTAGGGCAGGGCTTAAATTTGATGGCCGTATGACTGTATTTAGAGATTTTTTCCGTAAAATACAATCAAAATTTTAAGAAGATTGTATCAGATGAAAGGAGAGATTTTGGATAGACTGTCAAAATTTATATAGAATTATAATGATATATATATTTGATTTATATATAATTTTACTTACATTAAGGTATATCATAATGTTTTAAAGGCACCTTTGAATAGATAACCGTTATTAAAAAATTCGTTGATAGGCAAGGTCGACCGTCAAATTTAAGCCCTGGGTTAGGGCAATTTATTTATTTTAAGAAATATAATGAAAGTGGGTATGAGGTTGAGTGTGAGGAGTGAGTATTTGGTGGAAATTTAACTTTAATTTAATTTATTTTTTAAGAAAATTGTATGTAAAACCTGTAAATCAATACATAAGTTAAATGGGAAAAGAATGTTTCATACATCAAAATAATTTTTTTAAATAATAAGAAAATTAATTTTTACATTTTTTATCTTTGATTTTTTTTTTAATGGTTAAGAGATATTTCTTTGAAAAGATTTTGATTTGATAAAACTAAAAAGAATATTTTCGATTTTCATATATGTATGTGTGTGTTTTTGTGTATGATTGTGCACATATATGTATGTATGTATATATGCATACATATATACACATACAAAAATACATCTGGCAAATTCATCGTGAGTAATTCATTGAAGGAAAATTCACAGCCAAGTAAAATTCACTGCTAGCAATTCACTAATATTTTCTATAGCCCAAAAATACATATGTATTTATGTATATGCACGTGAAATGTAAAAATGTAGAGTAATTTAAGAGTGATCTTATGTTTATATTAATTGGTTCCTCTTTAATATTCTTGAACTAAATATTTCATAAAAGATTTAAGTTAAAAAAATTATAACATAAAAAATTTCTATCATATTTTATTTTGATAATATCCAATCCAAATTTATTTTAATTATTTTATTTAGAGATGGTCTCCTAGTATCAAGGTAATGATATGTTCAATCAAACACATGAAATATAAAGATTGTTTTTGAAAACATAGGGCACATAGAATATATGATAAAATGAGAGGATATTTAAATACGAATGATGTATTAGAGGGTATAAAAAATTTAATATCTAAATATATCTAAATAAAAATAAGAGTATTATTTAAGATTCTATAAGTGAAGGTGCTATAGGATAATTTTACCAAGTAAATCTCTTGGATCAAATACTTGATAAATAATTTAAATAATGTTTGGGACTAGGTTGTGCCTCTTATATATAGTTCTATTCACTTTTGAGACTTGTATAACATATTCTCTTGTTGTGTTAAATAAAAGAGTGGTGTTGAAAATATATTTTAAGGATCTATTGAAGACAAAGCGTAGATCATTGAATACCTTGATAGTAGTTAAGCCCAATGAATAATATAATAAGGTTAAATAAATTTAAATGATAATGCATTCGAGACTAAGTAAACTTAGTATTATTTGACTAAATATATATATACCTTTATGTTATTAGTTAATGGCTAAAGTGACCTATAATGACGTCCTTAAATACAATTATTACATACAGTTCAAAATATTTAACATATGTTGATAGATAACAATCATAGTCCCAGAAATTCAACATGAAAAAGTGAGAGATTTGATATTCAAAATAAGGGGATTAGATTATATGCATATTTATTCCCATAGAACATAATTTCATGGGAAACCTAGTCCATGGAACTAAATCTCTACAAAATTAAACCAACTATATGCTAGAGTGATGTATTTAGCATATTAGATTGATGGGTTTAAGATTAGGGTTTTCTAGTACACATGACCACACATTTATGATATCCATGTAAGGTAGCATAAAAGGAAGGAGTAAAGATGTAATTTATGCAACTTTCTGCCCTATATTTTTCTCCCACTTAATTTTTTTTCTAAGTCTATTTAAAGCATGTCAATATAGAAATGAAAGAAAAAATAATCATAATAAGATAAAGTATTTGTGATATTTGGAAACTAAAAATAACTAGAACAAGAATATACCTCTTTTGACCTTGATATGCAACAAGAATCTATCAAACCCAGTATACAATTGTAGGAAAAGACAAACTTGTTAAAAATATGCATACATTGAGGATATAATTAGAATAGTACGTCCCTTCAAATTATGTATTGTGAAAGAGTACCTATAAATCAAAGGAGGAAAGCAAAATAATAGAGTTGAAAAATATGAGTTAAAACCAAGAAGAATAAATAAAATAAATTGAGTATATAATGTGTACTTGGTGTATTCTTACTTGTGTGTGCAATCAATGTGCATAAAAATTTCCCATAATTTTTTCCATAATGAGAGCAATAATGTATGAATAAAACTTGAAATAAGTAAACATAACTTGCCCCCACATGAAAATATCAAGTGAAAGAATAAAATAACATGACCATGATATATATAAATATAATTAGTAATTAAGACCATCAACTAATAAAGTATCTTAAGTTTTTCTACCTCATATTGGTTCTAATGTGAACAACTAATGTTCCTTTTCAAAAAAAAATCACTATTTTATTGTATCAACTTGTAAAAATAAATCTTCATTTTCTATCAAATATTTCAAAAAATAAAATCAAGAAACTGGATATAAACTCTAGATTTCTCTTCTACATGACAAGATAAAATTTTACAATTAACATGTTCGCCTTCATTTCAAGTGAAATTTTTTATCATATTTTACATGTGTCTTTGCTTGAGCTTGCACTCCTTTCTAAAATACCCAATATTTTACAATTATGGAATTGAATATTCCTTTTATTTATATACCCATGTTCATAACCTCTACTATCATGACCTCTTCCTCTTCTATTCAAAAAATAATCTCTCACCCTTTCTTTCTTCAAGATCTTTTGAGCATCTATTTCCTTCTCCACATTTGACCTATATTGTGAAATTCCTCTCCATGCTTTATGTACTTCTATACAATATGCTTTTCTAAGATAACAATGACTGTATAAGTTGATCCAAATTCATTTATACTATATATTTACTTTCCTCAATTTTAATTACTACATAATTCTATTTTGTTGATGAAGACATTATTAGAATTTCAAAAATTACTCAATATTCATTGTTTTCTCCATGAATACATAATTGATTTACATTACTTTAAATTTGAACATAAGATTCTATTTCCTTTTCACTACCCATTATTTAAGATTCTTAAAACCTCTTTGAAGGTTTTTCAATTTAACTAATTTGATTTTACTTGTGTCTTAGTAAGTAGAATATAATCTATCCTATTCTTACTTGGATTTTCTTGATGTAATAGTGCAAGGAAAATGATCATAACAAGATCATTATGAATTATAAACATTACCAAAGCATCCTTCTTTTTTTCTTCTTTGTTTTTTATCCTTGTGAGAAATCCAATAATTGGGCTCTTTATACTCATCTTTTTTTTATCTCTCATGTTTCTTTGTAGACCAACACCATTTACATTTTAGTTGTCTAATTCCTTTCTCCATTAAATAAGAAACATTGATAAGATAGAGTTTCCTAGTAGCATCTTTTCAACTCTCCAAATCTCTAACTTTAAATTTAACTCTAATACCAAATATTAAAAATAAAAAATATACTACATTTATTATGTATTTATTACAAGGATGAGCCTCCAAATTATGGGTCGGTTCCCCTTTGAATCTCCTAGAAAAACTAGCAAATTTTGTGGGGAAAAGGAAGAAGGATAGCTTATAAAAGGGAAAAGCTAATTCTAGGAGGTGATACACCAAAATGTAACTAACATGTAGCTTGATTCACAACTACTTCTCAAAAGATCCATTTACACAACTCACTTTGGGGCAATCTAATCACATCAATACTTCATAAAAAGGCTTGAGAAATCTATCTTCTTCGAAGGAAAACAATGTTTTCACAACTTGGAAGATAAGAAAAAAGAATAGCACAACCTATGACTTGTGATGATTGACTGCGTTTGTATACATGAAACTATGAATGAGACAAAAATTTAAAGGTTTTTGATATTAAAACACATCAAATTTACATAAAAAAATTCATAAGAGACACAACACCTGAAATAGAGAGGGTAAACACTTGATTTTTATTAACAGAGGGAATCTCTGCAATAACTAGAAAAAAAAAGCTGAATAAACTAATGTTGTATCAAAAATGTCAAAATATGTCGAGTTACAAAACTTCTTAGTCTCTCTACAATGTGCAAGAGGACAAAAAGCAAGAACTAAGGAAAAAGCATAAGCTTTCCCTCCTATAATACAAAATTAGACTCAAAGTTCCAAGAAGAGTCAACTGTGGTCAATTGCACCCCAAAATATCCATCTCACGAGCAAAACAGAAAAGCCTAGAAAAGGGGGCTCATAGTTATGTTCCAATTTGAGCTAATTTAGCTCTAAACTCCCCCTCTCAAGTTGTTTGACCAAAGAGAACTCCAAAATCACCTCAGTTTGAATTGAAGTAAAAAATAAACACCTTAGTTCCACTCCTATTTTTGCATGATTTTGGGATAAGAATAAACTATTTGAACAAGTATTAAAGACAATCGGTTATGATTTACCTTAATAAATGATATGTGATAGTTTATTGTTGTATTACATGACAAATATTAAGGTAATTTGTAGAATATCACCTTTAATATTTGTTTACATATTTATTTTTGCATTAACTTCATGCAAAAATACAAGGAGGAAATTTAATCTTCTTATCTCCTTATGGCTCCCGTGGACTCCAAAGTAATAATTATCATGCCATTTTATGAAATAAAAGTTAAAATAAAAGACTATGATCATCCAAAGTTAGGTTTTACATTTAGAAACTCAAAAGAAGCCCTAACTTTACTTACGGGCTCACATTGTATTCATTTTCACCTTCTTTTTTAATTTGTCGTTGCTGCCGCCAAAGGTTTGAAGAACCACTCAAGCTTATGAGATTGTGGTTGGTTGAATGCATCCTCACTGCTGATAAGCCATTCTCTATGAATGAAAGTGCTAATATTTTTTCATATCTATGAAAGAAGTGCTTTGGTTGTGACAAAAGATGATCAAATCTCTATTTCCTATGGTATTTATTGTTTGTCTCTGAATTTTGTTGATATTTTGCTTGATTTTTACTTGAATCTTCTAAAAACAACACACATTTGATTTGTTTAGAAGCTCTAAATCCACACAATTCATATCTACTAATCTAGTTTTGAATGGCACTTGACATTTTCCCTAAGACCCTTTGGCGCTCGCACCCCCAACTTTCTTCCAGCTTTGTTTGCTCGTTCCTTCCTAGACCCAAACCACAACATTACATTTTAATATGCATATTGTCGACACATGTCTCAAGTGGGACGAGGTCTCCTACTAGAAAACAATGTTCTGGTAACATCATCTTCAACCAAACCAAGCTTAACAATTTTTGTTCCATTGTCATAGAGAAGGATTCATTATTGACTTGGAGGGCTCTCTATTCATTAATTCACTTGCACCATAATGCTTAGTGATATCATTGCTTGCTTTAAAATCCCGATCTTGAGAAGGGAATCACGAGCACCACGATTGAAATCACGACCAACATGTACAAATTCCTGACCATTGTTGTCATAATCATGTCTATACTACTCTGGCTTTTGTTATATAGGCTTTCTTTTGTTGTTTCAGGTTTGTCCCAAAAAAAGAAAGCTCGACCCTTCATTTTTCTCTTTCTTCTTCTGGGTCTCATCATTCTCCAAGCATGCTACCCTCAAAAAGTGCCTGATAAATATTGCACTCTCAATCCATCACCCTTACCAAAGGCTCACTCTCATGGAGAAAATTTTGGTTGAGCATCAACATCGGTCCCAAGCTTCCATACTCTCCTTCAGTATTACAACATCAGATTTATCAATATCTTTTGAACTGCTTTATTATTATACATTTTCTTCTGTGATATCAATGAAGCTCCATCCTTTTTGCAATCATATAATCAGAACCTTTGGACCAATCATCAATATTATCTAAAATAAAACTTTGGTTACCCTGTTCAGTGATTTTTCCTCTCAAATCTCTTGACTGCCATATGCATGTGCTTAACTTTAAGTAAAAAATATTCAAGGAATTATTTGTAAGGAAGATAAGGTAGCAGAACAACTTCCTACACTAATCTTGAGAGGATAATAATGCAAATTTTTTACAGATCTTTAACAGTTACAAAAACTTAAATAGAAATAAACACAAATATCATGCATACCACGACACAGTGATTTACTTGGGGAAAACCCTTTCAGGAGAAAAACCCCACACTCAAAAAGTTGCCCAATATATTATTCAGTAAATCAAAAAGATTACAATATACTTGCGGAGAAAGATTCTCACAGGAGTATCACCACTCAAAGATCAAGAGACAACATGACCGCTATCAGACTCTCAAAATACATTACCCTCTTCTCTCTACCGTAGTTGTAAAACAACACCCTCATAAAATAGAGTTACATTCTAGGGAAAGACAGGCCAACAAAAATATTTGTCATTAGATCTAAAACCTAATAACAAATGGTCTAGATTTACAATTATTCGTTATTTAATGTGGGTCGGCCATTCTAGAAGTTTCTTGAAAAAGTTAACATGCTCATATTTCGCTTTGCGCTGCCATTGTATACACCTATCAATGTAACTAGGAAACATATATATAAATATATATACATCCTATCAATAATAAACTATGTATATAATTGTAAGGTTGAGATATATTTTCCCAAAAAATCTCCCACTCGTCGAAGCAAGAGCAACGTGAGGGTGTAAACATTGTCTCTTTAATTGCTAGGGGCCGAAAGGCCTATAGTCTTTGAACACCATCTAAAATTCTCTGTGCTCACAGGCTTAGTTAAAGAATCAACAATATTCATCAAAGTCTCTACCTTAACCAACTTCACCCTGTCATCTTCGAACATATCTCTAACAAAATGATATTGTACATCAATGTGCTTGGTCCTGGCATGAAATGTCGAGTTCTTGGCTAGACATATTACACTCTGACTGTCACAATAAATTGTCACTACACCTTTTTTTATTCCAATATCTAAACACAGTCTCTTAAGAAAAATAGCTTCTTTACAAGCATGAGTAGCTACCATATACTTTGCTTTAGTAGTGGACAAAGCAACAACAGCCTGTCGCTTACTCATCCAACTAATTGCACCACCAAATAAAGTAAACACTTAAGCATTGGTGGATTTTCTACTATCAACATCACCCACCTAGTTTGAATCCACATAACCATGAATATCAAGGGAAATCTTTTCTTCAGTTATATTATTATGATAACATAAGGAATAATCTGAGGTACTCCATAAATATCTGAAGACTCTTTTAACTACATCCCAATGAACTCTACCAGGATTAGACATATATCTGGAAAGAATTCCCACTTCTTGGGAAATATTTGGTCTAGTATAGACCATATAATATAGATTAAACTTCCAACTGCACTCTGGTAAGGCACTCTGTTCATGTCTTCCATCTCTGATAGGGATGTTGGACAATTTTAAATAGATAACTTTGTGCCAAATGAAATAGGAACACACAATGGTCTACAATCCTACATATCAAACCTCTGTAAAATTGAATTCGCATACTTACTTTGGCCAAGCCATAGCTTTCTATTCACTCTATCTCTTTTAATTTTGATCCCAAGAATGTGTTTAGCTACACCAAGATCTTTCATTTCAAACTTAGCGGAAAGTTGAGATTTCAGTTATGAAATCATACATATCCATTTTCCAATAAATAACATATCATCAACACATAATGCAATAAACAAGAAACAATCGCCATCAATTTTATAATAAACAAAATGACTTGATTTAGAAAACTAAAATCCCAAACTCAACACATATGTATCAAAATTTTGGTACCACATCCTAGGACTCTGTTTTAAGTCATACACATATTTCTTCAATTTGCAAACCAATTTACTTTTACCAAGTTCACCAAGTAGTGCTCTTGTTGTGTCATATAAATATCCTCCTCCAAATCACCATGAAGGAAAGTAGTTTTCACATCCATTTGCTCAACCTCTAAATCAAAAGCAGCAGCAATAGAAAGCAAAAATATAATGGATGTCATTTTTGCAATAGGAGAAAGTATCTCACCATACTCAACACCCTCAACTTGAGAGTAACCCTTCACAACCAACCTTTCTTTGTATTTCTCAATACTTCCATCTGAACCAATCTTTTTCTTGAACACCCATTTACAACCAACATGTTTGCTTCCTTCAGGAAATGGTACAAGATTCCATGTATCATTCTTTTTTAAAGATTCCATTTCTTCATCCATAGCAATCTTCCAGGATTATGCATCATTCATACCTAGTGCCTCTTCTACAAATCTAGGTTCATCCATGTTAGTATTTAAAGCAAAAATACATCTCCAATCATTAGGTGTACATATACCTTTTAGGTGGTTGTCTATGTCTTGTAGACCTACAAACAAGTTGAGTTGGAGGTTCTTCCTCGTCTTTTGAAGATCCAGAGCTAGCTGAGCTCTCCTCAACTTCTTGTCTATCATTGGCCTCAATTCAACTTTCTTAGGTGTAGAAGGAAATTGAATCACATCTTCCTGTTTACTTTATTATGGCTGCAATGTAATAGAAGAAGGCTTAGTTTCTCTAAAAATAATACTTCTACTATGTACTACCTTCTGTGCAATAGGATCCCAAAGCTTGTATCCTTTCACACCATAACTATATTTGATGAAGATACATTTCACAGCCTTGTTCTCCAACTTTGTTCACTTCTCCTTTGGTACACGTGCATATACCTTGCAACCAAAAAATCTAAGATGTATCAATGAATGCTTACAACCTGACCATGCCTCTATAGGGGTTTTATCAACAAGCAGTGGCAACAACTTCAACCCAAAACCTTTGTTCTAGACTAGCACCACTCAACATACTCCTGGCCTTCTCCATTAGTGTCATGTTCATTCTTTCAACAACTCCATTCTGTTGTGGAGAATACAGAGTTTTCTTCTGTCTATGAATACCACAATATTTATAAAATTTATCAAAATCATTAGAGAAAAATTCACTGCCATTATCAGTCCTCAAACATTTTATTGCTTGAGTCCATACAATGCTCTTTTCAACCTGCATACATGAGAATCCCTCTCATGTGCTTCAAACCCTTCTGGTTGCTCTATGTAAATCTCTTCCTCAATCACCCTGTTGAGGAAGGCTGTGTTTACATCCATCTGATGAATCCTCCAACCCATCTGTGCTGCTATAGAAATGATAGCTCTTATGGATGAGTACCTGGCTACTGGAGCGAAAGTCTCATCATAGTTGACTCCTTCCTTCTGTGAAAACCCCTTAGCCACAAATCGGGTTTTGAATTGTTCCACACTACCATCTGCAGCATGCTTAATCTTATACAGCCATCTCGAGCCCACCACAGACTTATCTTCTAGTCTTGGTACTACCTCCCACACACTGTTCTTCATGATGGAAGAATACTCTTCCACCATGGCATCTCTCCACACTTGGTGCTTGGATGCCTCTTGAAAGCTGGAAGGCTCTACTTCAATTAATTCACTCATAAGTGCCACATAATTTGAATAACGTCTGGGAGCCCTTCTTTGTCTGATTGAATCTTGAGGATCACCTACATATTCTTGAGCCTCTCTTAATGTTTGCTCAGCTGCCCTGTTTCTCCTCTTCTCATTAATAGGAATCTGAGGCTGAGGAATTATTTGTTCCTCTATCTGATCATCCTGCTTGTTCTACTCTCCAACTTGTGTGACTGAAGTTTGAGGAATTTGTGCTACCTCAATTGTGGATATTTGTTCCTCCTCATTCATCAAGTTACTTGACTTCTGAAGAGCCCTCTCTTCCTCAAACTTCACATCTCTGTGAACCACTATTTTTCTGAGAGCAGGAATATAAACCTGATAAGCCTTAGAAGTTTCACTGTACCCAACAAGGATACCCTTCTCTACAGTAGGTTCCAACTTGGTTCTCTTCTCAACAAGAATGTGACAATACACTTGAAGCATCCAAAGATGCGAATGTGCCCCAAATCTGGTTTCTTACCAGTGAACGTCTCTTCTGGAGTCAATTTTCCCAACACTTTGTGAGGGCTCCTATTCTGTAAATACACAGCTGTGCAAGCTTCTGCCCATAAGAACCAAGGCAGATCCTGATCATGAAGCATGGCCTTGGCTGCTCCAACAATAGCTCTATTCTTCTGTTCAGCAACCCCATTCTGCTAAGGGTTGTACGAAACTTTCAACTCTTTTTTGATACCTTCCTGAACACAAAAATCTTTGAAGGCATTTGAGGTATACTCGCCTCCATTATCAGACCTTAGTATCTTGATCTTCTTCCCAGTTTGGTTCTCCACGAGAGCCTTAAACTCTTTGAACCTACTGAAGACCCCATCTTTATTCTTCATGAAATATATCCACGTCTTCCTGGAGAAATCATCAATGAAGGTAACATAATACTCATATCCATTCAAGGATGTTGTTGACATAGGTCCACACACATTTGAGTGTACGAGATCCAAAATCCCTTCAGATCTAGTGTCGCTGCTTGGAAAATTGGTCTTGGCATATTTCTCAAGAGCACAACCTTTGCACACCTCATGCTTTTCTGTCTTCATCTCAGGCAGCCCTGTCACTATTTCCTTAAGAATATTAAGTGCTCCATAGTGAAGGTGAGCCATCCTCCTGTGCCACAATTATCCTATCCCTTTACAGCTACTAACCAACATATGTGTTGGCTGAAACTGTAACTGAAACAAGTTGCCATGCCTGACGCCAATCACTTTTGCAATCTTGGAATTTTTGGGACGAATATAGACTTTTCCCCTCTCAAAGGTCACAATGTAACCCTTGTCTTCCAAGGCAGAAACTAAGATTAAATTCTTTTTCATGCCAGGGACATACAACACATCCTCCACCAACAAAGGTTTTCCAGACTCCCTTTGAAACTTGACGGTGCCAATACCAGTTGCATGGTACTTGGCATTGTCTCCGAGCTCAATATAGAAATCCAGCTTCTTCTCCTCCAACTTGGTGAAACATTCTTTGACTCCCGTCATGTGGCGAGAAGCCCCACTGTCAATATACCATACCCTGTTGGAAATTGAACTTGAGAGACAGGCAATGAGCGAAAACTCATTTTCAAATCGTGATGCAAACTCGTCCACCTCTGTTGTAGCAACAAATTGCTTCTTCTGCTTGTCCTTATTTTTTTTATTCGAACATTGATTGGCATAGTGACCCATCTGATCAGCAAAAACATTTAATCTTGCTCAGATCTTTCTTCTTCCCACTCTTGGAAGAAGAACCTTCCGATTGCTCTTTATTGGACTTCTTCTTACCCTTGCTTGCAAGAGCAAGATTTTCTTCATCTTGAACCTTCTTTGTCTGATCTCCTCGATGAGCACCTTCATGGATCTCCTCCTAAACAAAATCATCCCAAAGTATTGCCCAATCAGGTAGCCGATCTCTGCCAACAACACACTTGATAAACACTTTCCAGTGCTTTGAAAAATCATTCAAGGCTATACGCACCAACTCATCTTCTTTAATCGTCTCTCCAATAGCAGCAAGCTCATCCCTGACCTGTGTCAGCTTGGACAAGTAAGAGGTCACACTCTCGCCTTTGGACATCTTGGTATTATGCAATTTGTCCTTGAGCATCATCTTACGACTCTGATAGTCACTCTGATAAAGTTTTGTGAGCGTATCCCACATCTCCTTGGCGGTGTCTTTCCTTGATAAATGAGGAATTAAATGATCTCTTACTCCATCCAGGATAATCCTCTGAGCTTTGGCCTCTTTGACTTCATGTGAATCTAAGGCAACAGGATCATTTGTTGGTTGAGTCACTTCTGTGCTAGCATAGATCCACAGCCTGTTCTCCTTGAGAATAGATGTAATCCGAACCTTCCACTGCAAGAAGTTTGACGCACCCTCGAGCCTGTCCTCGTATCGAACGCTAGTTGCTATAGCCACAAAAAGAATTGAAGACGAAAATCTGATGACTTTTTTTTTTTCTTGAAATCTGTGTTACAAATCTTGGTTTCGTATTCAGAGTTTAGAGCTCTGATACCATGTTAATTTCTATAACCCAGCAACAGATTAATTGCACAATAAATTCACAAAAAGGAATCTAATTTTTAACAATTAATACAACTGGGTTAATTAACAACTAATAACAGCGGAAACAAAAATAACATGAAGCCAAACACAAAAAGACAATAACACAGATATACCAATGTGGGGAAAAACCTGCAAATGTTGGATCTTCTATTCAGCCTAACAACAAACTTTTCTTTCTTGAAAATACAATATAAGTTTGCTACATCAATCTTGCATTTATAGAGCCTAACTGCTTTACTTAGCGTGCAAGGAAAGAATCTTTTTTTGCTTTCTTTGGCTTTATTTACACATAAAATCACTCTAGGATTTATCTTATCCTCACAAACTAACATTCTATTTAAAGAATAAAAACTACTGTTGCTGAAAATCCAACTCGAATTGTTTTAAAGCAAATATAATCTTGAGTTGCTTTAAAGCAAATCCATATCCCACTTTCCGAGCTACAAAAATCAACATCTCAAACTTAGATGGCTAATCAACGGGCGCAAGCCTTTAAGCCCTAAGCGTTACCATTTCGAAATTAAAAAATCTTTACTCCATCTTTTAAAGCGGGTTTTGGTTCTAAGAACCGCCCATGTAAATATTCCCTCTTGTTGAAAAGAGTAATAAAGGAAACTAAATCTTAGCTGATAATTTCTTCTATATTTCCTACCAATTCTTTGTATTCCTCTTATCATTGTTTCAAAACCTGCCATGAATGAGATGCATAATGCGCTATAAAATTGGCGTGATCCGATTGTCGTATAAACCAATTGCAGAAAGAAGGGATCTTTTATTATTTGGAATGCTTCAATGAGAAAATGTCTGAATGAGTAATTTGATGGAGTTTTAGTTGCAGCTTACTTTGGATTCTTTTCAGGTTTGCGTGAGTTTGGGTATTGACATATACAAGATTTGATCCAGTCGATGTTGGAATATGTTGTAATTTCCCCGACATCGCATGAGGAGACTGTCAAGATAGAACTGCAAGAAAAAGTTAAAGATAGAACTGCAAGAAAAAGTTAAAGATAGAACCGCAGTCTTGTATGAGATTAAATATAAAATTTGTATCTTAAATTTGCATGGAGTTGCATGATAAATTTATAGAAATCTTCAGATGTCTCTAAGATCTTTATATAATGAGACAATTGTAAGTCATTCATTGTCTATAATTTATATCAGTTGATCAAATCATAAGAATGTTTTTTGATAGTTGCTCAAATCATATAACCATGAGTTTTATCTCTTAAAATGTTTTAATTGTCATAATATTTGAAATCGAATAAAATAGTCTTATATATTGAAAAATAATCTCTATTTACTGTAACAATTTATGTGTTTTGTAATTCTTTCATGAAAAGGTCACCACCTAGAGCGTGATTATAAGCATAATAAGCTTACAGTCCACAGATCCACGCAAAGCAGCCATATTACCAATGTCTGTGACAATTTGGTTGCGAAAAAAGTTAAATAATAATTGTCTGAAATTTCGTTCAGACATATGATCAAATAACATAAAATCTCCTGTCCATATCTTCAAGAGGTGTGGACGCATTATAACAGTCGGCAGAGTTTGCGTTTATAGCAGTGGGAAAGGAATCCAAAAGAACACAGAACTCCATTAAAACAGCTGCTTTTCCGACAATGAGAAAGACTGAAGCGGACTTGCCGCTTTTCAATTGAGAAGCAAAAACTCTACGCCCGACTTTAAAGAAAATTTGAGAATATATTAGGAGGTTAGGAAATTTCTTCAAGGTAAAATTCAATAAAGGAATCAAACATTTTCCCAGTAGTCTTTCGGCATTTATTTATAAGGAGAACTGAGAGTTTAAATCTTAGAAAGAGATAAGCTTTCAGTGAAATAATTGAAGTGTTGAGAGAAGTGTTCTGTTTTGTTTATTTTTGATATGTTAGTCTGTTTTGGCTTATCATCACACATGGATTTAGAATGAAGTATTTAATATTTAGAAAGATAAATAATATATTTGGCATTATGGGTTAGGGCAATTTATTTATTTTAAGAAATATAATGAAAGTGGGTATGAGGTTGAGTGTGAGGAGTGAGTATTTGGTGGAAATTTAACTTTAATTTATTTATTTTCTAAGAAAATTGTATGTAAAATCTGTAAATCAATACATAAGTTAAATGGGAAAATAATGTTTCATACATCAAAATAACTTTTTGAAATAATAAGAAAATTAATTTTTACATTTTTTATCTTTGATTTTTTTTTGATATTTTCATTGACATATTGTGGATGGTTAAGAGATATTTCTTTGAAAAGATTTTGATATGATAAAACTAAAGAGAATATTTTTTATTTTCATATATGTATGTGTGTGTTTTTGTGTATGATTGTGCACATATATTTATGTATGTATATATGGATACATATATACACATACAAAAATCTGACATGTGGCAAATTCATCGCCAACAATTCATCGAAGGAAAATTCACCGCCAAGTAAAATTCACCACCAACAATTCACCAATATTTTCTAGAGCCCAAAAATACATATGTATTTATGTATATGCATGTGAAATGTAAAAATACAGAGTAATTTAAGAGTGATCTTATGTTTATATTAATTGGTTCCTAACTAAATATTTCATAAAAGATAAGTCAAAAAAATTATAACATAAAAAATTTCTATCATATTTTATTTTGATAATATCCAATCCAAATTTATTTTAATTATTTTATTTAGAGATGGTCTTGTAGTATTGGTAATGATATGTTCAATCAAACACATGAAATATAAAGAGTGTTTTTCAAAACATAGGGCACATAGAATATATGATAAAATGAGAGGATATTTAAATATGAATGATGTATTAGCAGGGTATAAAAAATTTAATATCTAAATATACCTAAATAAATATAAGAGTATTATTTAAGATTCTATAAGTGAAGGTGCTATAGGATAATTTTATCAAGTAAATCTCTTGGATCAAATACTTGAAAAATAATTTATAATGTTTGGGACTAGGTTGTGCCTCTTATATATAGTTCTATTCATTTTTGAGACTTGCATAATATATTCTCTTGTTGTGTTAAATAAAAGAGTGGTGTTGAAAATATCTTTTAAGGATCTATTGAAGACAAAAGGTAGATCATTAAATACCTTGATAGTAGTTAAGCCCAATGAATAATATAATAAGGTTAAATAAATTTAAATGATAATGCATTTGAGACTAAGTAAAATTAGTATTATTTGACTAAATATATATATGCCTTTATGTTATTAGTTAATGGCTAAAGTGACCTATACTGATGTCCTTAAATATAATTATTATATACAGCTCAAAATATTTAACATATGTTGATAGATAACAATCATATTCCCAAAAATTCAACATGAGAAAGTGAGAGATTTGATATTCAAAACATGAGGATTAGATTATATGCATATTTATTCCCATAGAACATAATTTCATGGGAAACCTAGTCCATGGAACTAAATCTCTACAAAATTAAACCAACTATATGCTAGAGTGATGTATTTAGCATATTAGATTGATGGGTTTAAGATTAGGGTTTTCTAGTACACATTACCACACATTTATGATATCCATGTAAGGTAGCATAAAATGAAGGAGTAAAGATGTAATTTATGCAACTTTATGCCCCATATTTTTCTCCCACTTTATTTTTTTTGTAAGTCTATTTAAAGCATGTCAACATAGAAATGAAAGAAAAAATAATCATAATAAGATAAAGTATTTGTGATATTTGGAAAATAAAAAAAAACTAGAACAAGAATATACCTCTTTTGACCTTGATATGCAACAAGAATCTATCAAACCCAGTATACAATTGTAGGAAAAGACAAACTTGTTAAAAATATGCATACATTGAGGATATAATTAGAATAGTACGTCCCTTCAAATTATGTATTGTGAAAGAGTACCTATAAATAAAAGGAGGAAAGAAAAATAATAGAGTTGAAAAATATGAGTTAAAACCAAGAAGAATAAATAAAATAAATTGAGTATATAATGTGTACTTGGTGTATTCTTACTTGTGTGTGCAATCAATGTGCATAAAAATTTCCCATAATTTTTTCCATAATGAGAGCAATAATGTATGAATAGAACTTGAAATAAGTAAACATAACTTGCCCCCACATGAAAATATCAAGTGAAAGAATAAAATAATATGACCATGATATATATAAATATAATTAGTAATTAAGACCATCAACTAATAAAGTATCTTAAGTTTTTCTACCTCATATTGGTTCTAATGTGAACAACTAATGTTCCTTTTCAAAAAAAATCCACTATTTTATTGTATCAACTTGTAAAAATAAATCTTCATTTTCTATCAAATATTTCAAAAAATAAAATCAAGAAACTAGATATAAACTTCAGATTTCTCTTCTACATGACAAGATAAAATTTTACAATTAACATGCTCGCCTTCATTTCAAGTGAAATTTTTTTATCATATTTTATATGTATCTTTGCTTGAGCTTGCACTCCTTTCTAAAATACCCAATTTTTCACAATTATGGAATTGAATATTCCTTTTATTTATATACCCATGTTCATAACCTCTACTATCATGACCTCTTCCTCTTCTATTCAAAAAATAATCTCTCACCCTTTCTTTCTTCAAGATCTTTTGAGCATCTATTTCCTTCTCCACATTTGACCTATATTATGAAATTCCTCTCCATGCTTTATGTACTTCTATACAATCTGCTTTTCTAAGATAACAATGATTGTATAAGTTGATCCAAATTCATTTATACTATATGTTTACTTTCCTCAATTTTAATTACTACATAATTCTATTTTGTTGATGAAGACATTGTTAGAATTTAAAAAATTACCCAATATTCATTATTTTCTCCATGAATACATAATTGATTTACATTACTTTAAATTTGAACATAAGATTCTATTTCCTTTTCACTACCCATTATTTAAGATTCTTAAAACCTCTTTGAAGGTTTTTCAATTTAACTAATTTGATTTTACATGTGTCTTAGTAAGTAGACTATAATCTATCCTATTCTTATTTGTATTTTCTTGATGTAATAGTGCAAGAAAAATTATCATAACAAGATCATTATGAATTATAAACATTACCAAAGCATCCTTCTTTTTTTCTTCTTTGTTTTTTATCCTTGCGAGAAATCCAATAATCGGGCTCTTTATACTCATATTTTTTTTATCTCTCATGTTTCTTTGTAGACCAACACCATTTACATTTTAGTTGTCTAATTCCTTTCTCCATTAAATAAAAACATTGATAAGATAGAGTTTCCTAGTAGCATCTTTTCAACTCTCCAAATCTCTAACTTTAAATTTAACTCTAATACCAAATATTAAAAATAAAAAATATATTACATTTATTATGTATTTATTACAAGGATGAGCCTCCAGATTATGGGCCGGTTCCCCTTTGAATCTCCTAGAAAAACTAGCAAATTTTGTGGGGAAAAGGAAGAAGGATAGCTTATAAAAGGGAAAAGCTAATTCTAGGAGGTGATGCACCAAAATGTAACTAACATGTAGCTTGATTCACAACTACTTATCAAAAGACCCATTTATACAACTCACTTTGGGGAAATCTAATCACATCAATACTTCATAAAAAGACTTGAGAAATCTATCTTCTTCGAAGGAAAACAACGTTTTCACAACTTGGAAGATAAGACAAAAGAATAGCACAACCTATGACCTGTGATGATTGACTACTTTTGTATACATGAAACTATGAATGGGATGAAAATTTAAAGGTTTTTGATACTTAAAACACATCAAATTTACATAAAAAACATTCATAAGAGACACAATAGCTGAAATAGAGAGGGTAAACACTTGATTTTTATTAACAGAGGGAATCTCTACAATAATCGAAAAAAAAGCTGAATAAACTGATGTTGTATCAAAAATGTCAAAATATGTTGAGTTACAAAACTTCTTAGTCTCTCTACAATGTGCAAGAGGACAAAAAGAAAGAACTAAGGAAAAAGCATAAGCTTTCCCTCCTATAATACAAAATTAGACCCAAAGTTCCAAGAAGAGTCAACCGTGGTCAACTGCACCCCAAAATATCCATCTCACGAGCAAAACAGAAAAGCCTAGAAAAGGGGGCCCATAGTTCTGTTCCAATTTGAGATAATTTATCTCTAAACTCCCCCTCTCAAGTTGTTTGACCAAAGAGAACTCCAAAATCACCTCAATTTGAATTGAAGTAAAAAATAAACACCTCAGTTCCACTCCTATTTTTGCATGATTTTGGGATAACTATTTGAACAAGTATTAAAGACAATCAGTTATGATTTACCTTAATAAATGATATGTGATAGTTTATTGTTGTATTACTTTACAAAAATTAAGGTAATTTGTAGAATATCACCTTTAATAATTGTTTACATATTTATTTTTGCTTTAACTTCATGCAAAAATACAAGGAGGAAATTTAATCTTCTTATCTCCTTATGGCTTCCGTGGACTCCAAAGTAATAATTATCATGCCATTTTATGAAATAAAAGTGAAAATAAAAGACTATGGTTGTCTAAAGTTAGGTTTTACATTTAGAAACTCAAAAGAAGCCCCAACTTTACTTACGGGCTCACATTGTATTCATTTTCACCTTCTTTTTTTATTTGTTGGTGCTGTCGCCAAGGGTTTGAAGAACCACTCAAGCTTATGAGATTGTGGATGGTTGAATGCATCCTCATTGTTGGTAATCCATTCTCTATGAATGAAAGTGCTAAGATTTTTTCATATCTATGAAAGAAGTGCTTTGGTTGTGACAAAAGATGATAAAATCTCTATTTCCTGTGGTATTTATTGTTTGTCTCTGAATTTTGTTGATATTTTGCTCGATTTTTCCTTGAATCTTCTAAAAATGACACACATTTGATTCGTTTAGAAACTCTAAATCCACACAATGCATATCTAGTAATCTAGTTTTGAATGGCACTTGACATTTTCCCTAAGAACCTTTGGCGCTCACACCCCCAACTTTCTTCCAACTTTGTTTGCTTGTTCCTTTCTATACCCAAACCACAACATTACATTTTAATATGCATCTTATTGACACATGTCTCAAGTGTGATGAGGTCTCCTACTAGGAAACAATGTTCTGGTAACATCATCTTCAACCAAACCAAGCTTAACAATTTTTGTTCCATTGTCATAGAGAAGGATTCATTATTGACTTGGAGGGCTCTCTATTCATTAATTCACTTGCACCATAATGCTTAGTGATATCATTGCTTGCTTTAAAATCTCGACCTTGAGAAGGGAATCACGAGCACCACGATTGAAATCATGACCAACATGAACAAATTCCTTACCATTGTTGTCATAATCATATCTATACTGCTCTAGCTTTCGTTATATAGGCTTTCTTTTGTTGTTTTAGGTTTGTCCCAAAAAAGGAAAGCTCTACCCTTCATTTTTCTCTTTCTTCTTCTGGGTCTCATCATTCTCCAAGCACGCTACCCTCAAAAAGTGTCTGGTAAATATTGCACTCTCAATCCATCACCCTTACCAAAGGCTCACTCTCATGGAGAAAATTTTGGTTGAGCATCAGCATCAGTCCCAAGCTTCCATACTCTCCTTTAGTATTAAAACATCAGATTTATCAATATCTTTTGAACTGCTTTATTATTATACATTTTCTTATGTGATATCAATGAAGCTCCATCCTTTTTGCAATCATATAATTAGAACCTTTGGACCAATCATCAGTATTATCTAAAATAAAACTTTGGTTACCCTGTTCAGTGATGTTTTCTCTCAAATCTCTTGATTGCCATATGCATGTGCTTAACTTTAAGTAAAAAATATTCAAGGAATTATTTTTAAGGAAGATAAGGTAGCAGAACAACTTCCTACACTAATCTTGAGAGGATAATAATGCAAAAATTTTACAGATCTTTAACAGTTACAAAAACTTAAATAGAAATAAACACAAATATCATGCATACCACGACACAGTGATTTACTTGGGGAAAACCTTTTTGGGAGAAAAATCCCACACTCCAAAAGTTTCCCAATATATTATTCAGTAAATCACAAAGATTACAATATACTTGCGGAGAAAGATTCTCATAGGAGTATCACCACTCAAAGATCAAGAGACAACATGACCGCTATCAAACTCTCAGAATACATTACCGTCTTCTCTCTACCGTAGTTGCAATACAACACCCTCATAAAATAGAGTTACATTCTAGGGAAAGATAGGCCAACAAAAATATTTGTCGTTGGATCTAAAACCTAATAACGAATGGTCTAGATTTACAATTATTCGTTATTTAATGTGGGTCGGCCATTCTAGAAGTTTCTTGAAAAAGTTAACATGCTCATATTTCGCTTTGTGCTACCATTGTAAACACCTATCAATGTAACTAGGAAACATATATATAAATATATATACATCCTATCAATAATAAACTACATATAATTGTAAGGTTGAGATATATTTTCCCAACAAATCTCCCATTTGTCGAAGCAAGAGCAACATGAGGGTGTAAACATCATCTCTTTAATTGCTAGGGGTCGAAAGGCCTATAGTCTTTGAACACCATCTAAAATTCTCTGTGCTCACAGGCTTAGTTAAAGAATCAACAATATTCATCAAAGTCTCTACCTTAACCAACTTCACCCTGTCATCTTTGAACATATCTCTAACAAAATGATAATGTACATCAATGCGCTTGGTCCTGGCATGAAATTTTGGGTTCTTGGCTAGACATATTGCACTCTGACTTTCACAATAAATAGTCACTACACCTTTTTTTTTTTTCAATATCTGAACACAGTCTCTTAAGAAAAATAGCTTCTTTACAAGCATGAGTAGCTACCATATACTTTTCTTTAGAAGTGGAAAAAGCAACAATAGCCTGTTGCTTACTCATCGAACTAATTGCACCACCAAATAAAGTAAACACTTAAGCATTGGTGGATTTTCTATTATCAACATCACCCGCCCAGTTTGAATCTACATAACCATGAATATCAAGGGAAATATTTTCTTCAATTATATTATTATGATAACATAAGGAATAATCTAAGGTACCCCATAAATATCTGAAGACTCTTTTAACTACAACCCAATGAACTCTACCAGGTTTAGACATATATTTGGAAACAATTCCCACTTCTTGGGAAATGTTTGGTCTAGTATAGACCATAATATACATTAAACTTCCAACTACACTTTGGTAAGGCACTCTGCTCATGTGTTCCATCTTTGATGGGGATGTTGGACAATTTGAAATAGATAACTTTGTTCCAATTGAAATAGGAACACACAATGGTCTACAATCCTGCATATCAAACTTCTGTAAAATTGAATTCGCATACTTTCTTTGGCCAAGCCATAGCTTTCTGTTCACTCTATCTCTTTTAATTTCGATCCCAAAAATGTGTTTAGCTACACCAAGATCTTTCATTTCAAACTTAGTGGGAAGTTGAGATTTCAGTTCTGAAATCATACATTTCCATTTTCCAATAAATAACATATCATCAACACATAATGCAATAAACAAGAAACAATTGCCATCAATTTTATAATAAAAAAAATGACTTGATTTAGAAAACTCAAATCCCAAACTCAACACATATGTATCAAATTTTTGGTATCACATCCTAGGACTCTGTTTTAAGTCATACACATATTTCTTCAATTTGCAAACCAATTTACTTTTACCAAGTTCACCAAGTAGTGCTCTTGTTGTGTCATATAAATATCCTCCTCCAAATCACCATGAAGGAAAGTAGTTTTCACATCCATTTGCTCAACCTCTAAATCAAAAGCAGCAGCAATAGAAAGAAAAAATCTAATCATGGATGTCATTTTTGCAATAGGAGAAAATATCTCACCATAATCAACACCCTCAACTTGAGAGTGACCCTTCACAACCAACCTTGCTTTGTATTTCTCAATACTTCCATCTGAACCAATCTTTTTCTTGAACACCCATTTACAACCAATATGTTTTCTTCCTTCAGGAAATGGTACAAGATTCCATGTATCATTCTTTTTTAAAGACTCCATTTCTTCATCCATAGCAATCTTCCAGGATTTTGCATCATTCATACCTAGTGCCTCTTCTACAAATCTAGGTTCATCCATGTTAGTATTTAAAGCAAAAATACATCTCCAATCATTAGGTGTATACCTTTTAGGTGGTTGTCTATGTCTTGTAGACCTACAAACAAGTTGAGTTGGAGGTTCTTCCTCCTCTTTTGAAGATCTAGAGCTTGGTGTGCTCTCCTCAACTTTTTGTCTATCATTGGCCTCGATTCAACTTTCTCAGGTGTAGAAGGAAATTAAATCACATCTTCCTATTTACTTTGTTATGGTTGCAATGTAATAGAAGAAGGCTTAGTTTCTCTAAAAATAACACTTCTACTATGTATTACCTTTTGTGCAATAGGATCCCAAAGCTTGTATCCTTTCACACCATAACTATATCCAATGAAGATACATTTCACATCCTTGTTCTCCAACTTTGTTCACTTCTCCTTTGGTACACGTGCATTTACCTTGCAACCAAAAAATCTAAGATGTATTAATGAAGGCTTGCAACCTGACCATGCCTCTATAGGCGTTTTATCACCAAGCAGTGGCAACAACTTAAACCCAAAACCTTTGTTCTAGACTAGCACCACTCAACATACTCCTAGCCTTCTCCATCAGTGTCATGTTCATTCTTTCAACAACTCCATTCTGTTGTGGAGAATACAAAGTTGTCTTTTGTCTATGAATACCAAAATCTTTATAAAATTTATCAAAATCATTAGAGAAAATTCACTACCATTATCAGTCCTCAAACATTTTATTTTCTTTCCAGTCTACAACTCAACCATTGCTTTAAATTCTTTAAATCGACTAAAAACTTTAGATTTACTCTTTAGGAAATATACCTCTCTTCATGGTTCCTTCCTAGATGTTCATGTTTTGGGAGGATGGTGACATGTTGTGAGAGATTATGCAACTACTTAGGTTGTATGTGTGGATCATTGTTATTATTATTGGTACTTCATGCTTTGATTTACTTATCACACCTTGATATAGTGTTGATTGGTAGACATGATATGATTTGACATTACCTATGCACGGGGGGTTCCTGGATATGTCTGTTCTTTGAACATTGATAAGTTTGATATAGTGAGCTTGATTGTGGTTTATGGGTTGCATATGTTCTTGGAGTGTGTTTACTGATGTATTGATACCTTGGAGGTATGGATGGTTGGATGTATTAGCATGTGTTATGAGTGTTATTTCCAATCATATGGGTTTTTTCTTCATGACAACAGCTTGGTTAGAGCCTTTATTATCACTTAGACTTGATGCTTGTGTTCTTGTACTGGTGCATCTTCACCTTCACGTGTTCCTTTTCTTCCATAGGTGGCACATTGGAGGATGAGAGGATTTCTTTCTTGATATGGTGGTCACTTTGTTCTTACTACAGGCATCTTGGGATCACGATAGTATTGCGGAGGTTCATGTGGTTTCATGTATGGCTATGATGATGTATTTCATGTATTGATCTCTTATGCAATATATACAAGTGGGAGAATGTTGGGATATGGTGTTGTACACCATTGCATAAAATTGATTTATTATATAATGTTGTAATTAAATAATTATTTAGTTGTGATGCGCCTAGTTCCAGTGTGGTTATTCATACTAGGTAATTATTTGGGACCACTTTATCTTGTATTGTAACATTTTATTATTATTTAATGTGTGGGAGACATGTGATAATAATTTAATATTAGGAAAAATATTAAATAATGTGAAAACTTAGTTGTAGTGTAGGAAAATGCATACCCTTGCATTTTCACACTTATTGGGCCCACCTTGCTTTGTTTATCCTTATTTATGTCTTAATTGGTTCTATTTTGCATCCACAAGTGTAATGAACTATATTTTTTTTGGCTAATCCTGAAAAACATCAATCGATAAATGATGATTTAATGATTTTGGTTGTGTGCCCTTGATTTTTGGATTGGGACTAAGATGCCACCAAGGGCATCTTTGTCATCCAAAGGTCCTGGGACCCTGATTTCAAATGCACCTTAAATGGGCCCCTTTTTGGAGTCTATGCCCCAAGTTTCATGCCTCGGGACTAAGACACCACCTAGGGTTTCTTAGTCCCCCTTAAGGTATTTTGGGATTTAATTTCAAATCTTGGTGGGATATAGCCTCCTTTAATTAATGAATTTATGTGTTGGCTTGTTGTGGTGTAATTTCGGGATATTAAGCATAGACATGTATAAATACAAGATTCTTTCTCCCATTTCTCATCAAGCAAGTTGAATGAGCATTCCTAAGGAAATTTTATGAGATCAAGAGAAATTCATCAAGTATTTGGAGCCATCATCAAGATTCAAGTATCATGTCAAAGATATTCTTGCATCATGTGCATTTTTGAACTAACATTTGTGATGTAGGGTTTTGATTCAAGCAAGCAATTCAAGTCAAGATCTATCAAGCATTCCTTTGATTCAATATCTATATCCAAGCTAGCAATTTCACACAAGTTTGCATATTCCATAACAAGGGTTTGGTGAGTTGCAACATAGCACTTTGTTCATTCATCATTTCCCTCTATTATTCTATTTCATTTCAAGGTTTAATTACCAACAAGGGGTTTGACCAAGGCAAACCCCCATTTACTAACAATCAACAAGTTTTTCCTCTCTAGCTGGTGCTGTCATAATAGTGGTTTACAATTCCTGAGAGGAACATATTTTAGCTGAAATCACAAATTTTTAGAAAATATAATGATTTAAGCCTTAAAAAGTTCCATTTTAAGGATTCCAATTGAAGAGGGTTTGATCAAATCACCTTAGATCAAACCCCCTTGGATAGAACCTCGCTAGTTTTAAACCATAACTATAAATGCGTCTCCTTTACACCTATCAAAATGCTGATTAAAAATCACTTTTGATTTAGCTTTGGGGATCAAATGAATTAATTTAAAATTTATTTGAAATGATTATGGTATTCCTCGAACAAGCTATCCAATGAATATAATTTTAATATGTTTTGGTTTTGTTATGTATTTGTTTTTAAGTTTTATTAAACATAGGTTTTTCATCAAAATGAATTTCTTTTTCTTCACATGTGGAAAAATAGAAGATTATCAAAAAAAAATTGAAAAATATGAGTGCACCAAATATTGAAGTCCTTGATCCAACAAAAATAAAAATAAAATTTCACATATACAAAAAAAGTTACGCGTTATCTGGTCGTGTTGTGTCTGATTATAATTTGTTTGACTTTGAAACTTGATTAAGGAAAAAATATTTAATAAAAAACTATCTAACCAAGTGGAAGTGCTAGATATTAGAATTAAAAATCTAAATGTGAAAGAATTAGAATTTTATCCTTCATGGAAAAAAAGTTATGCGTTATACGGTGTGCGTCACTTTTTAAAAATGTTGTTTTCTGAAAAAAATAAATTTTCGTGGGAGATGGAAAAAGAAGTGCAATTTGATTCCAAAAATTTTGAAAAAAATATTTTTAGAATCTACAAAAAAATTTTGATGAGACTCTAGTTTGCACCATCTTCAAATTCCTCACAGTTTAGCCGCTATAGGTGTCGAATGTGAAGAATTAGTTAAAAATAATAATTTTAGTGTCCAGTTTGGCCAAAAATTGTAAACCACTATTATGGGATCGCATGTTTGTGATTGCAGATTTAGGTTGAAGACTTGAAGATCATTTGGAGTGCAAAGTTTCATTACAAAGTTGTCATCTTCATGGAAAATCACCTATAGGCTAGATCTGGAAGTTTCAGAACTTGAGATCAGAGAAGAAGGAAGTGCACACATCAAGCCTCAAAATCACATTTGGACATTTCAAAAATTCAGATTGGGACTAAGTTGGTAGCAAGGGCATCTTAGTCCTCCAAGTGGAATTTTGTAGAGATCTTTTGGATCTTGTTCCGACATCCGAAGATTCCATATCTGCCCTAAAAAAAGAAACAAGAATAAGACAAAAGTAAGGGTGCCTTAGTCCTCCCTAGCACATTTTGACAACATTTTTGCATTTCCAAAATCCTCATCACATTTCTTGACTTCCTAGGTACATACATCATAACTTTCTATTGCTCAATTTCATCATTTCCATCCATCATTTCACCAACATTACTAGGTTTTGTAAGTTGAATGTTAAAGTGTCTTTTACAAGCTTTTTCCTAGTGGTGAACCTCTCAAAGCTTAAAGAACCCCCTTTTGGGTCTTCCTTGTTGAGAATTGACTCACCCTTTGGGTTGATAGTCAATCCAATTTGGATTCCTAGGGCATCGTTGAATGACAATAGGAGAATAGTGGTGTTATATGACCTAGGCCATAAAGCACCCATTTCCCCTATTATTCATTAGTACCCAATATTAAATAAGGGGTTAGTGGTTTTGTATTCATATGGTTTTGATGTAGGAGCATCCAGTGGTGTAAGGGCAATCTTGCATCACCCAAAAATAGTGAAATTTCAAGTTTCTTGATTTTTAGATGTTTTTACATTTTTGGATACCTTTTTTGTCATAATGAAATTCTCAATTTATGGTTTTTATTTTCTATTCCTGGGTGGAATGATATTGTAGTTTTAGTTTCCCAGATTTGCACCTAAAAATATTTCAAGTTAGATTTGAGGCACTTAGAGTTCCTGGATTGGCCCCGAAACTTGCCAAAATCAGTATAGCAGATTTCAAGCGCGTTGTTGACTTTGTGACCTTTCCAATGGTTCAAATGGTTTGCGAATCAGAGTCCCGGATCAAAAGTTATGACCTCGGGAAGTTGGCGCACTTTCTAGAAGATACAATTGCAAATGCTATTTTGAAATTTGAACTCATGTTGTAAATTTTCGGCGCCAAACCGTCTAAACTCAAAATTGAATATTGTTTTGGCTCCAGACTAAAGAGGAGCTCTATTTATAGGCAGGTTTCTAAATTTTTGGGTAACTTTTTTGGGGACAAACTCGCATATTGCGAAAGGGTTATTCTATAGCTTGATGTAACTTGCATGTGTTGTAGAACTTGGGGATTTGAGATCCTCTGCATGTAAGAAGCCCCATATTCTGAATAACAAAATTATTCTCTTGTTTGTATTATAAGTCTTGGGTTGCACTCTCATCAAGTTTTGTGGTACATGGTTTTATCTTACCACTTGGTTGTATTTGTGTGAGCTTGAATCTATAAAATCAAGCACATGTTTAGCGGTTAAGGCTGGTTGGGTGAGTGGGTTGTAATTATTAAGTCTTTTTGAGGAGTGCATATGTGAAGCATGGCATGGGATGTGTGGATTCATGCTTGGACACATGACGATGCATTTAGAGGCTTGATGCTTCAGAGGTATTCATTATAACTCTTGTATTGATTTATTGTTGTATAATATGATGGAGTATGGATGCTTTTGGAGGTTGGGATTTTCCATCTTGAGGGTTTTCCCATGGTATATCTTATGTTATCTTGTGGCTTGTCTATTTGATCTATGCATTATGGTTACTTATATGCATGTTTATCTCTATTGGGGTTATGAAGGAAATGGATTAAGATTGTGGGTTGAATGCAATATTTCCTAACAAGTGGTATTAGAGCTTTTATGGTTGATGAATTTTTGTTATAACCCTAGTTTAAGAGTTTTTACAAAGTTAAATCCATGGACATGCATGGAAGATTTGAGACATTACAAGATATGGAACACATGTTACAGGTGTTTGTATGCAGATGTGGGCTTTTGGGTTGTTAAGATTTGTTGGGTTTATTGTACATCTGAAGTTTTCAAAATTTGGGTCAAATAGGGTTTCTTGGTTTGAGTTTTCATTTGAGGGTTTTGTAGGGGAAATTTCATGAATGACCTCTTGAGACAAAACTGACCTCACCATTGGATCTAGGAGGCCCAAGACATGAAAAATGACCTAAATTTTGACTTATTTTGGAAAAGAAAAAAAAGGCAAAAAAAATTAGCCGTACAACCATTTGGTCCCCCAATTTTTCCAAGTGAGAAAAAATTATTAAAAAATAAAAATATCGTTTGTAAAAAAATTGTAAAGAAAAGAATGTGATCAGGTTTTTTGAAATTTTTAAATACCTGCAAATATAAAAAAATGACAAAGGCTAAAAAATGTTATTAAAAATTTAAAAACAAAAATATATATTTGGGGGTGGTGGGGAGTCCAGGCCTGCAAACCCCATACCCACCCCTAGCAATTTGCAAACTGTTGTATGGGGATGTCACCCCTTGATGACAGGTTGTCAGCTTGCCTTGGCCAATCCACTGCCAGTGGGGGTTCACATGCCAGCCTGTAAGGGCTTTAAAATATAATTTAAAAAATTAAATTTTTAAAATGACTGCCATTTAAAATGAATATGTTGGACTTGAAATTTTTTATGAGCTGAAATTGATAAATGGGTGGGTCCTATGGAAGGGGGTGTATAAAATTTTTATTTTGAAAAAATAAATTAAATTTGAACCTGATTTGGAATTTGTCGTCCTGGTTGGTGGAGCCGCCATCGACCACAGGTGGGCCACCCTAGGGCCACCAGTGCTCATCCACAGCCAAATTTGAGCATTTTTCTTCCAGGGGGCTTAACTTTTTCCCAATATATTCATTTTTCGACTTTGTGTAGTCATCAGAAAGCTCTTTCCATGCTCTTTACTGTGGGATTGATTTGGTTCCTTGATTTTTCCATTTTGACCTATTTTTGGAGCCTAAAACATAGATATTTTTGGTTACACTATTTTGAGCATAACTTTTGCATACAAAGTCATATTTTCAATTTCAAAGAGGTGTTTGATGAGAAGAAAGAGTTTGGTACTTGTTTGATCACATGTAGAAGCTTGAGATTTAGGGTGTGATTGTGTGAGCATCCAGATGAGTCAAGAGGTGAAATCTTGAGGGATTACATGTTTTTATATGATATTTATGATGGTAAAAATGATTATCAGTTTGGTACTTCCTAGTACAAGTTTACAGGTGTTTTTTAGAGTTAGAATTTTATGGTGATAGGTACACAAGTTGTCTTCAATTTTTAGAACATGGTTGGACATGCTTTAAGACTTGGAGTCTCATATGGGTGATAGTTGAGTGTAGATACAACATTGGCTATGGCTATGGTGTCATGGGTATGCAAGTACATTTATGCATTGGCACAACATGATCATGTATGTGGTTGTTTGGTGGTGATATGGTTTGATGTTAGGAGATTTCTCTTATCTTCTTGATGCTTATTTGGTTCCTTGTCTATGATTACTCATTTGTGGACATGGTTGGAAAATCAGATCTATGGTTGATTTGGTGTTTGATTCTTGATGTCCACAAGATTATCTTCTTTGATATCTAAGTTTGTAGGTTACTAATGTGATGATGAGTTTGCATGCTTCAGTGTTTTGATCATGAATTGTGCAAGTTTTTGGATTAGCTATTCATTTGTTTGCAGTGGTATGACTAGATGTTTACTATCTATATCCACGAGATTGGTTCAATGTTGATGTTGATTTTGTTAGTTGACCTTGTTTGTGGTCATTTGTGCATTGGTATGTTGCTTTGGGTTGAGGGGATAGATGGTTATAGTACATGATTAGTTAGGTGATGGGACTTGTAGCATGTGGTTTAATTATGATGCCATGATAGCTTGTTACATTCATTAGTTATACACTTTCAATGGGAGCTTCTAACAGTGATGACTTGGCAATGTTGGATTGGATTGGTTTGTGATTTTTTGATGGTGGTTTTATGTATCTTCTTGGCTTGGAGATCTTGGTTTCATTTGTATATTATTGACATTGTAGTTGAGTGTGTGTGCAGACCTAGATGATCTTCATGGAGGAGCTAGTTGTCATGATGCCATTTGTAGCTCAATATCATGGTTCAGTGGGAGTTGTTGGCAATGAAGTGGATGCATCATTGATGATGGCTATATTTATGTGATTGGAGATATGATTTCTTGGTTTAGATTATATTTGATATATGTCATGGTTTAGTCTTGACACCGATTAAGATTTTTTGTACATTATATGTGTTCTCTTGAGACCAGGATGTATGCATTGGTGCATATGATCTCCTAGGAAGAGATGGTTAGATCATTTTGTCATGATAGGTTCTTGATTTTGTGATTGGAGCTTTGACATTGATCTCAGTGGTTCTCTTTGGATTAAGTACATTGATTATTTTCTTGATTACTTCATGATGGTGTTATGTTGCATTTGGATTTTGGCATGTATTGATCGGTTATAGGTGATCATGGATACTTGGAGACATAGGTGAGTTCATGATGGACCTATAGAGGATATTATTCTTGGAGTGAATCATGATGGCTTGGTTATCCTGGAGGAGCATTCTCATTCCCCACTCTTGTTCTACTCGGTATTTTACCATTTGAGAGGTATTTTCCCATGATATCTTTCAGATGTGTTATTTTTTGTGCTTTGATTTCTCATGGGAATGAGTTGATTCATGGTGATTGATTTTGGATACTCATTTGAGGATGGTTCAGCATGAGTTTATATGCTTTATCTTTTATAGATGTGGATCTTCAGCTATGGATAGTTAGTTTTGGAGGATTCATTTTGAGGGATGTTTAGCATGGTTATCTTCTCATGCATTTGAGTTTATGTTATCATTTATTGATGAGGAGTTTAGGAGATGGTTTATGGGCTGATTTCTAGTTTTTGGAATGGTTACCTTTGATTTTGATCTTCTCGATTAGAGAGGCTTACATCCATGAATGGCATTATTACATGATTCATATGTTGTACTTGGTATATGAGATTGAGTGTTATGGATGTTGAGGCTTTTCATTTGGGGTTGTTAGGAGATCATACTTGACATAGTGTAGCACTTTTGAGGTGTTGGTAGGAGGAAATTATGGTTTACATGGTTTCTCTCTTCATGGTTCCTTCCTAGATGTTCATGTTTTTGAAGATGGTGGCAATATATGTTGTGAGAGATTATGTAGCTATTTGGGTTGCATGTGTGGATCATTCTTATTGTTATTGGTACTTCATGATTTTATTTACTTATCACAACTAGGTATAGTGTTGATTGGTAGACTTGATATGCTTTGAAATTACCTATGCAGTGGGAGTTCCTTGATATGTATGTTCCTTATTAACAAGTTTGATATAGGGAGCTTGATTGTGGTTTATGGATTGCATATGTTCTCTGCATGAGTTTATTGATGTATTGATACCTTGGAGGTCTAGAGAAGGGGGATTCACTACTCATGAGTTCTCTTCATTCAGAGAGCCTCATGGGATGAAATTTCCTAAACTACCTCAGGAACAATGGCGAGAGTTCTAGAATCTAAAAGAGCAGGTCACAGAGATTTTTGAGACAAACTGACAAGCTCTTGACCAAAGGACAACATCGTAGAATATAGACGATAGTGCGGCATGCTAACATCCCAAAGGTGCGCTAGCATCTCGTATGGACAAGAGAATGATTTTATCATAGGAAAACAACATAATGACTACTTCTACTCTGATTGTTAAGAATTTATAGAAAGTGATAAATAAATAGAATGTAATAGGATTGAAATGAAGTAAAGTAGAAATGATGAACTTAGATAAGGAGAAGAAATGAAAGAAGATGCTCACAACCACACAAGTGATGAAGCCTCCAGCACATGAATGTCTTCAATACCTGCATGCATGATATCTAGAAAATTTTTTAGGACTATATAGGGGTTTGACTTAGTCAAACGCCTGTTTTGGTGTTCCCACCTCCATGAAAAATCAAGAAGATAGAGAGAAAGAGAAATGAACAAAGCGTGTGGTGAAAGAAAAACCTGCTTAGGAGTAGAACCTACACCACCAAGTGAGAGTGATAAAAGAAAATCCCTCTCAAGGAGGAGAACCTATATCACAAAAGAGGTGATAAAAGAAATCCCTGCTCAAGGAGGAGAACTCGTATGATGAAGTACAAATGAAATAAGAAGGGGATATGGAATCCCAAGATGCTCGCAAGAATGAAGTAAAGGAGATGGAGTTGCAAGAGCTATGAGTGTTGCAAAAAGGTTTTGCTAAGAGAGCTTGAAGTTGCTATAACAAGCTATATGGAGCTATGTAAGCAAGCGTTAAAGAGAAAAAGGTTGAATCCAAAGCAAGAGAGAAGCTAGAAGTAGAGGAGAGGAGGTAGAATAAGTTAGAGAAAGTTAGAAGATGCAAATGGAGTGAAAAGACTACTTTTAAGGAGAGAAAAGAAGATTCTCCAACCGTTTTAAGGCATTCCTGACCATTACCACCGACAAAAGGTGAAGACAAGTGGCAAGCATGCTCAAAGATAGTTGTTTGAGTGTTGAAACGTCACAAGACGCTAGCGTGGCATGCAAACGTCCACTTGGAATTCTTGTGTCTGAACACGTCATGCTACAAAATGATGAGAATGGGAAAATCCCAAAGTTCGATGTAAAGTTGATGCGTGAAGGGTAGCTACTAAAAAGGGGTTTTTCAGCATCTTGAGAAGGGAAAAAGGATGATGCAAGGGCTAAAATGATACTACTCAAGATGCTAAGGGAGTGGAAACTAAAGCAGATACAAACATGTATGTGAAATTGCAAGGGGTGCAATTTTACACCTATACATTTTCCCCCCACTTTAGCGGGCATATGAATCTATGCTAATATGCATGCTAAAGTAAATCTACTAAACATAAATAACATCATATGCCAAAAGGACACTATAGAGGAAGTAGGAAACTCTTCAAACCATAGAAGCATTCCCCTAGATTGAAGACCTACAAAATAGATGAGTTAGACAAGAAAAACCTGCACTGGATAGTAGTGTTAAAACATAAAAGGCTAAAGGATTTGAGTCAGCAAAGTAAAGAGACCTCGATGCAAAAGGTTTTCTCAGTACTATGCGTCATCCCCAAATTAAGAACAATACATAGAAGAATTATAAAGCTAAGAGAGGAAGGGCATATACTTAAGATGAAGAAGATGCAAATCTTTGATCCAGTATATACAAGTTGAGAAGAAAGTGAATTTAAGAATGTAAGTGCCTCACAGGCCCACAGACCTACAAGGAAGGCATCCTCCAAGATCTCTCACATGAAGGATACCTAGAAAAGTGCCTTATAGACCCATAGACCTGCAAGGAGGCATCCCCCAAGATCTCTCACATGGAAGAATTTGAGAAAGCACCTTACAAACCCGCAGACCTACAAGGAGGGTGTCCCCCAAGATCTCTCACATAGAGGATACTCAAGAAAGTGCCTTACAAACCTATAGACTTGCAAGGAAGTGTCCCCCAAGATATCTCACATGGAGGAAGCTAAGAAAGTGCCCTATAGACCCGCAGACCTATAGGGAAGGTGTCCTTCAAGATCTCTCACATGAAGGAAACCCAGGAAAGCACCCTACAGACTCACAGACCCGGAGGGAGGTATCCCCCAAGATCTCTCTCATGGAGGAAACCCAAAGAAAGCACCCTACAGACTTGTAGATCTACAGGGGAGCAACCCCCGAGATCTCTCACATGGAGGAAGCTCAAAAGAAGCACCCTATAGACCCATAGACCCGCAAGGAGGTATCCCCCAAGATCTCTCACATGGAGGAAACCCAAGGAAGGGGACTCCAGAGAGTCAGAAATCGGCTTCACAAGCGAACCTACAAAGCGAAAGCAACCACAGAGGCAAGTAAGCGGACAATCACACAAACTGTCAATAGATTGGAAAGATTTGAAAGGAGTCCCTCAAGAACCCTTGAAAAGAAGAGCACTCCACTCAAGGGACATGTTGTTTGAAAAGCGAGGTCTAGGTAGGCTTCCCCCAAGCTAGACGTCAATGAATTCATTCGAGATATAATCTTTCAAAGGGGTCCCTCAGGAACCCTTTAAGAGAAAAAGGGGTCCACTCAAGGGACACTTCATTTGAAATACATAGCGAAGAGAGGGGTCCTTAAGAAGGACACACATCTTTGAAATGAGTTATCATTGCCCCCAACATACAGGGGGGGAGAACCATGCAGGATAGAGGTAAACCTCGATATCACTTGTCATGTGAAGAAATGTAGGTGCATCAGTGGATGGCACCTGAATCACAAAGTTGTATTTTTTCTTTCAAGGCCTTGCATTCACTAGTGGAATGGCCAGGTAGTCGATGGTATGCACAGAAAGGATTTTTTTCTCTAGCATCTTTATGAAATTTATTATGTGTAGAAGGAAGAGTGATCAGGCGGGCTTTAAGAAGCCACAAAAAAAAATCTTGCTTAGATAAAATATGAGGAGCAATAAGAAACCCTTTCTCTTGTGGAGAAAGGTTTGACTACTCACAAGAAGAAGATACAAAGGTAGCAGACAATGGAGGATATACATGGAGAGTATTATTCTGGCAGCAAGGATTATACTCCTCTACGAGATCACCATCATCTTTCTTAACATGACTACTAGATTTAACCTCTTTAATATAAGTGTGATCATCTTCCTTAGAAAGAGGATCCACACCAAGGACATTACAGTTTATGCTTACACTATCCCGCGATACAAAAGAATAATCATCTTTGATAGCGGGTTCAGATGATGTTATCAGAAGGTTTGAGTGGATTGGGTCAACTTTATATTCTCTAGTGAAGGATTTTGTAAAGTTAAAGAACCCCAATCATCACCAAGACATGCATTCTCTTGAGAATAGGTAGAAGGTACAGACTTAAAATTTCTCGCTTCAGAAAGATCTTCCTTAGGGACATCTATCTCAAGAATATCCTTTGAAGTGGGTACTGCAGGAGTAAACATCGAAACCTTGGAAGACACTGAAGGAATAAGAGTAGGAACAATGAAAACATAAACAACGACTGTTATCTCACATAATTGCATAGCCTCAAGATCAAATTTCATTGTGACTACTTTATTATTGCAGAAGAACTTGATAGATTTATGCAAGGTAGACGTGACTGCACCCATAGCATGAATCCATAGTCTACCAAGAAGAAGATTATAAGGTAGCTTTTTTGACATAACATATACAAGGGTAGGTAGGGTAACAGGAACAAGTTGCAAAGGTAATACTATTGTACCTAGATCTTGTCGACCAACATTATCAAACCCATGAATAGCAATAGAAGAAGCATTAAGAGAAGATGATTCAATATTAATTTTAGGCAACAAATCAATACTACATACATTAAGCGTTGAACCAAGATCAACGAGAGTACATCTAATGCCAATTTTATTAATGTTAACTATAATCATTAGAGGTTCCACTTGCTTCTGTACTTCTGGAGGTGGGAGTTCCTGCGGATAGAACATAATATTCGACAAATCCGCATGAATATAAGCTATCAATGCATTAGCATCCATTGGCCTAGCAGAAGAAGGCAAGAGGATATTTTGCAAGGCTTCTTGAAGCATACCTTGATAAACCAGAGCAGACTGAAGCAAGTCCCACAGTGATATCTTATCTAGAGTAATATGAAGTTGCTCGACAAGATCACAATCATGGGGTGCTTTAGTTGCAGGTTTAGGAACTTGAAGAAGGCTTGGTTGTTTATTCATTTCATTCTTATAAGTATGGGCTAACACTCTGTAAGAGGGAACCATAGGAATATCAGGAGAGTCACTATCAAATGGAACACCATCAATAGAACAAATCCTTTTAGGAGAAGGACTAGCTGGAGTCACATAAATGACTGGTCTCTTAGGCCTTTGAGGGGCAACATAGACATAGATTACATTTACAAAATCATCACAACTAGTAGAATAATTATTTGAATACATATTCTCAACATCAATCCAAATAGGATCAAATGTGGAATAATTATTTGAAGAAACATTCTCAACATTGATCCAAATTGGAGTATGGAGCTCTTCTTTTTCTCAAATTTTCTCAAATTCTTCTTGATTATCTTCTCTAACCTCTTTATTTTTCTCAAAATCATCATCTAAAGATCCTCTTCTTCATCCTCACCCCCAAATCCATCTCTTTGTTCTTCTTGAGATGCATCTTCTTACTTGGTCTCAAAGTGCACTCTCCTTACCTTTTATTTATCTTTTGATTGTTCAAGGTCAAATCCATTAAAAATACACCTTTTAGCTTATGAATCTAGCTTATATCATGTTTATTTAGGTATAAGAGCATATGCCTCGTAGCCAAAAACCTTTCAATGTGAAATAATTTTTTTCTTACCTATCTACACTTCTAAGTTTTTGAATCAAGAGCCTTACAAGGAGATCTATTTAACAAGTAACAAGTACTCACAACTTCTATCTAAATTCATTTACTATGTGTAGAGAAGGGAGATTCGCTACTCATGAGTTATCTTCATTTAGAGAGCCTCATGGGGCGAACTGCCCTAAACTACCTCAGGAACAGTGGCAAGAGTTCTAGAATCTGAAAGAGCAGGTCATAGATATTTTCTTGACAAATTGACAAGCTCTCAACCAAAGTATGACAACATAGAATACAAAAAATAGCACAACGCATTGGCATCCCAGAGGTGCGTTGGTGTTTCGTATGGACCAAAGAATGAGTTTATCATAGGAAAACAACAGAATTATTTCTTCTACTCTGGTTGTTAAGAATTTACAGAATGTGATAAAGAAATAGAATGTAATAGGACTGAAACAAAGTAAAGTATAAATGATGAAAGATAAGGAGAAGAAAGGAAAGAAGATGCTCACAACCACACAAGTGACAAAGCCTCTAGCACGTGAATGTCTTCAATACCTGCATGCGTGATATTTAGATAAATTATTGGGGTTGTATAGGGGTTTGCCTTAGTCAAACCCCCGTTTTGGTGTTCCCACCTCCATAAATAGCCAAGAAGATAGAGAGAAAGAGAAATGAACAAAGCATGTGGTGAAAGCAAAACCCGCTTAGGAGTAGAACCCACACCACCAAGTAAGAGTGATAAAACCAAACCCTACTTAAGGAGGAGAACATGTATCACAAAAGAGGTGATAAAATCAATCCCCACTCAAGGAGGAGAACTTGTATCATGAAGTACAAATGCAATAAGAAGGGCATATGAATCCCAAGATGCTCGCAAGCGTGAAGTAAAGGAGACAAAGTTGCAAGAGCTAAGAGTGTTGCAAAAGGGTATTGCTAAGAGATCTTGAGAGAGCTTGAAGCTTCCATAACAAGCTATAGGGAGCTATGTAAGCAAGCGTTAGAGAGTAGAAGGTTGAAGCCAAAGAAAGAGAGAAGCTAGAAGCAAAGGAGAGGAGCTAGAAGAAGTTAGAGAAAGTTAGAAGATGCAAATCTAGAGTGAAAAGACTAATTTTAAGGAGAAAAAAGAAGCTTCTCTAGCAATTTCAAGGCATTCTCAGCCATTACCACTGAAAAAAGGTGAAGCAAAGTGGCAAGCATGTCGGAGACACCTATTTTAGTGTTGAAATGTTGCAGGATGCTAGCGTGGCACACTATTTTCTGGACACGTTACACTACAAAACGACGAGAATAGGAAAAGCCCAAAGTTAGATGTAAAGCTGATGCATGAAGGGTAGTTGCTGAAAAGGGGTTTTTGAGCATCCTGAGAAGGGAAAAAGGTTGATGCAAGGGCTAAAGTGAGCCTACTGAAGATGCTAAGGGAGTGGACACTAAAGCAGATACAAACATGTAAGTGAAATTGAAAGGGGTGCAATTTTACACCTATATAGGAGGTATGGATGGTTGAATGTATTAGCATGTGTTATGGATGTTTTTTATGATCATGTGGTATTTTTTCTTCATGACAAAAACTTGGTTAGAGCCTTTGATATTTCCAATCATGTGGGTTTTTTCTACACGTTGGAGAATGAGAGGAGTTCTTGCTTGAGATGGTGGTCACTTTGTTCTTATTCTAGGAATCTTGATGGAGCATGATAGCATTATGGAGGTTCATGTGGTTTCATGTATGGATATGGTGATATATTTCATGTATTGATCACTTATGCAATGTATACAACAAGTGGGAGAATGTTGGGATATGGTGTTCTACACCATTGCATAAAATTGCTTTATTATAATGTTGTAATTAAATAATTATTTAGTTGTGATGCACCTCTATGGTGGTGTGGTTATTCACACTAGGTAATTATATGGGACCATTTTATGTTGTATTGTAACATTGTATAATTATTTAATGTGGGACACATGTGATAATAATTTAATATTGGGAAAATATTAAATAAAGTGAAAACTTAGTACCCAATATTAAATAAGGGGTTAGTGGTTTTGCATTCATATGGTTTTGTGGTACAAGGTTTTATTTTACCACTTAGTTGTATTTGTGTGAGCTTGAGTCTATAAAAGCAAGCAAATGTTTAGTGGTTAAGCTTGGATGGGTGAGTGGGCTATCATTATTGAGTCTTTCTGAGGAGTGCATATGTGAAGCATGTCATGGGATGTGTAGATTCATGCTTAAACACGTGAGGATTCATTGAAAGGCTTGATGCTTTAGAGGTATTCATTGTAACTCTTGTATTGCTTTATTGTTGTATAATATGATGGAGTATGGATGCTTTTGGAGGCTGGGTTTTTCCCTCTTTAGGGTTTTCCCATAGTATATCTTGTGTTATCTTGTGGCTTGTTTATTTGATCTATGCATTGTGGTTACTTGTATGCATGTTTATCTCTCATGGGGTTATGTGGGAAATGGATTAATATTGTGGATTGAATGCAATATTTCCTAACGTGGTGCATTTGGATCTATCAATGACACCGGCCTGTGTCAAGCCCACCATGCATTGAACTTAGGAATAGTACTTGTATTTGCTAGCTCTATTAGGGAACCCCACTAAATAGGTTGTAGCTACTCAAACTTCTAGATTGACACATATACACTAATCATCATTCCCCATTGTGACACCTTGCAAGTTGATCTCATAAAATTTGCGACACCAATAAGCTCCTCCTATCTGTCATTGAACTTTTTGAGTACTCACTCCAAAAACTATCGCTCTATAATGTGCTAGATCTTTATGATGCATCCAATCAGATACCTACTCTACCAACAATAGGGTAGATGCTCAACATTATCAACCCAAGGGGTGCACTACCTATATGGCCTCCATGTGAATGAATCAAGTAAATCAATAGCATGTTGCCAATAAATTTATATAACAACTTCACCATAAATGCATACATAAGATAAATATGGTGGTAACTCTGTCTGTCACTAGCTGGAACATAATGATGTGCTCCCAAGCCTAAACCATAAGCAGGGTGGTACCACAATTGATAGACTATGTGCCTCTATAGGAAACATCATGCAACTATAAATACAATATGACAAGCATACATGGGCCCCAAGCATAAATGGTCTCATCCTCCATGTTGGCTAGATTTTGGCCCCATCCAACAAGAAACTCATGGCCATGTCTATCTGGAGCAACAAATTCGGTGAGGACACTGTATACAACAACAATCAATCAATCATACCTATCTACAAGGGTGTCCTAATAGATCTCGTACTCCTCAAATCTGATATCAATGGTCTTGAAGAACCTCTGCATAGCCCCCAAATCAAAATCAAGATCATATATTACTCACTCACCATGAATAGGAAGCTGAAGAATATGATATACGTCCTCCAAAGTAATGGTGGCCTCACTATTTGGTAGATGGGATGAACTCGCCTCTGAATTCCACGTCTCAGCCAAGGTAGTGAGAAATCCCCTATTAGTTGAGATCTCAAGCATGATACAAACCTAATGCATACAAAGTATCTCTATTTGAATCACCTAGGAGATCTTGCAGTTTGAAAGAAGGATGGCTCTTGCATGTATAGATCAGCAAAAAACTCTCTTGCACTTAAAAAGAACATTATGTCAATCAAGATGCCTAAATGAACCTATTGAAACTTTTGCACATTGAAAATTTTGCAAAAACCTAAGTAAATTTTTTCAACAGTCAGATGTGGTGCACTTTACAATAAATTTGATTGACAAATGTAGCTTATAGTCATTTTTAGGAAATTTTTGATAGATGTGGTGCACTAACACACACTTGTGTCACACATTGACATATGTGGCTATTTTTCCTACATATGCATCACACATTTACACATGTGGTGCACATTGTATTTTTGAGAAGCCTACAAATGTAGCTCGAGAAAATGATTTTGTTACACCATATGGATGATGTGCATCCACCTACATATGCGGTGAACACAATGAAAGTTGTGGTACAGAAACTGCACCGCATTTGTTTGGTCAATTTTTGCCCCTAAAATCTAAAAAAAATTTAAAAAAACAAAGCAAGGAAGGGTTGCATACCACACTATCCAATCCCTTGGGCTATTAGAAGGTCCTCATGTGATATCCTCGATGTGAACTGATTTGAATTGGCACCATAGCTTTGCTGCTCTATAACAAACTCTCACACAAGAGCATTAAAAATTCTAAAAACAAAATGCACAAATAAGGATTTAGACCCCCCTAAGGCCTATTTATAAACATTTTTGACCTAAGAGGGCCCCTCTTCATAATTGGACGCATCAACCTTGAGTTTCAAACCCAAATATGGGTACCCCAAATGCCCTAAAATCAAAATCTTTTGATACCAATGTGTTTCCCACTATCAATTTAGCCTGTTAGAATAACTTTCCAATTTTTGGAAATGTTTGAAACTTTTGCAATTTTTTTTGAGGGGGCACCATGCTATCTCACTGTCATTGGGGCATACCAAGGTAACTCTTGAACCTAATTTTTTGTATTTTCTTTGACACAAATCTATAAAAATACATTGTATCAAAGAGGGGGAAAATGTAAATACTTGAAATTGTCCTGGTTTGCAAGTAAGACCATTTTTGCTAATTTTCACTCTTCTCCCTAATGATTAAATAATACCTCATTATCTAATTATTATCAAATATTATATTCTACTATTGATTAAGTGACTTTGTATTATTTAATTAATTCATACTAAATCACCCTTTTTGATTAATTAAATAGACCTTATTTATTTAATTATGTCCTAATTATCATTAATCTTCTTGATTAATTAAAAAAATCATATTTATTTAATTACATCTTTAATCACACTTATTCCTCTATTTAATTAAAAAATTATCATTAATTGTTTTATTAACATTCAACATCCTTCTTAAATTAAATAATTATTTTTTATTAGATTAGAAGGGAAAGGACCTTGATCCCATGGTTATAGCCAAAACTCAAAAAAGGAAAAACAGGGTGGGAAAACATCACCACCAACCAACATAAAAAGATAGCTATCCAAGGTGGCACGTAGGCCATATATCATAACCATAACCATAGAACTTGATAATAATCAATCAAAAACAAAAACTACTACTAGAGTACTTAAAGCTGCGAAGACCATTAATCAAGTCCACCATATACCAACATGTCCTAAACCATAACAAAGCTATTAAGAAATAGTAGTCCGGGATCTGAAAGTAGAAAGACAAAAAAATAGAGCAATCATTAAACAACATCAAAAGAGAAAGCAATTACTCGACTTTTCCCATCAGTTTCTTCATTTACCTGGGCTTCGAATTCCTCAATTTCCAACTCTTCCTCTTCATTCATATAGATTTTTTGTTTTCCTTTCCTATCATTGGAAGAAAACTTTTCCAAGTGAGTAGACCTATGGCCACCACTACCACCACTACCTTGACCCTGCTTCATTTCTTTCTAATTCTTAGTTTGTGTGCCCTCTTTGTCTTCACTAATTACATAATAACTTCATTTTGAGTATTTAGGTCTTTTTTAATCTTCTTAGACTCGGGTAATTCCAGGAGAAGAGGAGAATTTTTTCTCTTCTCTCGAGTTTCTTTCACTAACTTAGACTCAATGGAACTTTTAGGAGAAATTTTCAGAGCCACAGGGGTAGACGAATTTATACTTTTAGCAGTAGGGGAAGGGCTTTTAGCAAGGGTTAACACTTTTCTAGCAGCAACAATAGGAGGTACTTGAGGATTAGGTTCCTCAGTAGGGTTTCCATCCTTGGGGGGTTCAACATTATCACCATCATTGCAATTAGGATTATCAAATCTAGCAACAAGAGGGTTTCCATGAGGGTTTAATGCAATAGCATGCTTGTACAAAGCAAGCATCAAACCTTAATGCAAGGGAGGGTTAGCACCTTTCTCTATGTTAATTTGTAGGGATGAAAGTAAATAGAAGGGAAAATTTATTCTTTCATCATGCCTAATATGATTTAACAATGGAAAATGATATGCATGCACAAACATGTATCTTCCTTCCAATGTAAAATACCTCATAACAAACAAACTCACTAGGGCATAAGGAGGTGGGAGCTCTAACCTCGCATACCCATTTTGAAAGTGTTTCAGATTCTCCCCATCATGAATAAACTTGTCCACATACATCTAGTAGTCGTCCCCACTCTTTTTTTCCACCTTTATGCCTTGATTCTACTATCCCGTAGCTTTTGTGATAAACTTTTCCATCACCTCAAACTTAACAGCACCAATAGCAACATTTCCCTTCCTCCACAAATTTGTGAATTTCACAGTAAGGCACTCATTATAGCCCTTCATAGATTCGAAGAAAGGAACCATACCTACTTTTTCAAACAATCTCTAGAAGTTTGTATTCTATTTAAGTGCCTAGAAATTTGGAGGCTTTGTATGCTTCCTCAACCCACCCATCTTAGTGCTTTGCAAGTTCTTCAAATGCCACAAGATTTTCTTCATCACCACACACCTCTTCGGCTCCCTACCAGACTTGCAGAAGGAAATTTTACTCACAGTTTCAAAATAATCCTTAAATAATTAGGAATTGAGAACTTTCTTTTAGGGGAAGCCAAAGACACAATTCCCATAGCTAAGATATCATGATTATTTTTGCAAATAATCAAAGGCTCATTAATATTCATACATTGAAACTCTTCATGATTACAGGAGGAGTTGACATTAGGCTTATCAACACATTTGGATTTGACATCCCTCCTCAACTTGATAATATCCATGTGAGCCTTAATCATCTCAGGAAGGAGATAATGATTATTTTTACCTCCATAGAAGATTTTCAAGATCGACACCATACCACTTAACTCATCATTAATTTAATTTGCATTCCCATAATATCACAAGATCTTGAATGCTTCCCCTGCCACTTCCAATCCTAAAATTTGTAAGTTGTAATCATTTTCAAAATTTTCTTTTAGAACCATGTCCCTTAATGACATCGACAGGTTATTATTAACCCAACAGGTCCACCCAATACACCTCAGTACCTCGTTGGTAGCACAATTAGCAGACTTATTCATTTCTCTACATACACGTTGTTCACCTTATAGTTAGTGAAATAAATCTTAAGGGACAGACACTTATCAATGATATTTTTCAAATCCTAGGGAGGCGTAGCAACTCCATTCAATATGTCCACAATTAACTTAGAATCTCCTTCTAGAATTACATTTTTAAAACCATACTCCTTTAGAGTCATTATGCCCCCTAAAACAACCATAGCCTCAACTTTGTTATTAGAAAAAACTCCCAAGTTAACACCATAGCTTACAATGCAGTCCCCTTTGTGATTTCTAAACAGACCCCCTACCCCAGCCATACATGGGTTGTCTTTAGAGCACCCATCAAAATTACACTTAATCCACTCTCTTTCAGGAGGAACCCACACTCTAGAATTTTTGGCTAAAATCATGGTCTAATGTAGGTTTGTGAGATCCTTCCTTATACCCCATACTTGCTTTATTCTCATCTCTTTGTAATTCAGCCAAACTTTGGAGAAGTTGTATCTTCCAACCTCCATATTTTCCTTAACCTGTGCTTTTATTATCATACTAACCACATAGCTGCTTCTCTCAACTTCCCTAAAGATCTTGTTATTCCTTTCCTTCCATATTCCCCAAGTAACGAAGGGGGGAACTTGGTTCCAAAGATCAACAATAACTTTATGGGAAAAGGGGCAATTTGACCAACTTTCTATAAATTACTTCATAGTGTGAGGAAAAACCCAATCAATGAACAATGGAAGGAAGAAATAACAAACATCTTTATAAAACTGATAGTGAAAGAAAATATGCATTATATACTATTCATCTTGTTTGCAAAGGGAGCATCGGTTAACCAACTAGAACACTCTTCTGACCAGGTTGTCAATAGTAACATTTTTTCCATGTGAGGAAGCCCACCAAAAATAGTTAATTTTAGGAACCATGTTCTTTATACCACTTTTCCCATTGGTGATCTCTGACCCAATCCTAGCTGGGGCTGCTGATTTCCTACGTGTAAGCATGTTTGCTCAAAAAAATGGCAGATGAAACTCCCCTTACTTTTATTTATTCATCTTCCGTTCACCTAACCAAACCACTTCCTCTAATATATTGTGAAGCGTAACCAGGGTTGGTGTCTAACCCTATTCTTATTATTTTGTAATTTTGTAATGCTTGGTTAAATTAATTTATAATGAAACAAAAGTGAATTAATTATATTTTAATCAGAAAACTCATTCTTCAATTTATCAATAATGCTTGTTATTTAGAATAGTTAATTGCAAATTAAAAGAAAATACCTTGTTAGTTAGGAAAATTGGTTTATGTGCAAATAAGTGATATTTTGCTAAAATTTATTTAAAGTAAATACTTAAATTGCAAAGTTAAAAAAAGAAAGGACTTCCGTACTATTTTCGGAGGATAACTATTATGCATAAAAAAATATATATATATTATTTTAATTTGTCAAGATTCAGTTATGAGGAATGTGAAAAGAAAATATTAAATAGGGAAAATCATAACGGAAACACAAGAACTTTTCCAGGCAGAACTTCGCTAGAAGGAAGAACGCTTGGTTCAACTGCACAACCATTGTCTTAAAAGAAAGTTCTGCATAAACAGGTATGCTACTATTCATATATTGAAGGAGAAAATAATTCCCGACTTAGATTTATGGTTGAGATACTGAGTCAAATGATTTCTGAATTTAATGCCTAATTGATCTGTTAAGCTGTTAGAAGATGGTTTTGTTAATCACGCGGCAATATCACCTTGTTTTACCTAATGATTTTGTCAAATACCATCCCCAATTGACCATATCATACCTATATCCAAGTAATTCATGCTTTGGGAGGCTTAGCTACCGAGAGTGGGAATTCATAAATGCTGCAGAAGATTAGTTGTCGAGGGAAGGATAGACGTGGCATTCATTGTCATTAGATGGGGAAACTTGGCTACCACAGGAAGTGGGGAGAGGAGTACAACCTTTGTGCATTAAATGAGTGTCCATGATTAGTAAAAAGCGTGTCAAGCAAAGGACACCACAAGCAGATATCTGGCTCAAAAACAGGGAATGCAATGGTGGGGGGGGGGATCGCATTATCTTTTCTTGAGAGGAGGCAACATACATTGGGAGGAAAAAGTTGTCATGAACAACATGACAATGATGATAAAGTTATGATATTCGAAGGAGAGAGGAAGGAGGTTACAGACAAAAACATAGGCAAGTAAATCAGCGCAACTGGTATGAGCTCTTTCTTCGATTGCATTGGCTTAAAAAGTTTCTAAAATATTTTCAACAAATCTGGGTTATGCATACTCTGCATTCATTGCATTTCATGAGAACACATTTCGTTGTGGCATTCTGTCAAACAGTAACGTGCCTTGTCTGTATTTCATATTTTGCATACAAGTCTGCCTAGGTACTGTATTAGTGCAAGCTTATTTTGCAGATTGTTTCTTTTAGCGTCACCATTTATCTCCATAAGAACATTGTCGTTGTTTTTAATTGATGAAAATTCTCACCCTATATCCATGTATGATCCTTGGGCACCACAGGTTTAACTGGTATCTTAGTAGTAAGGTTTGGGTTGCCTCCAAGATAGCCATTACGGGCATGAAGGTTTTAAATCATGCACTCCTAAAGATCAGCTATATATGTAATGCAATAAGGGTACTGTCGTGTGAAGTATGTGCAGTCCTCATCCACCAAACCTGCCTGACTACGCACACCTAGAACACAAGCAAAGCTTACAATGTTAGGATGTGTTACAGAGTGCTTCATTAGTCCAAAGATTTTGAGAGCTTCCTTGCAAAGTGCACATTCTGCAATTATTGCTTCCCATTCCATGAGACCGCATTTCTTTCACTCTATGTTTGGCGCAGGCAAAGAGGGATGCTGGAAAAGGTTGTGAAATTAGGCTTTATACCCACCAATTGCATAATGCATTTTCTTGAAAGTTTCTTAAGCCTTTTCAACATGATCCATCTTGTGCATATCCTGCGTTCATTGCAGTCCACCTGACCACATCTTTTTGAGGCATTTTGTTAAACAGTTCACGTGTCTTTCCCTATGATTCTTCATTTGTTGATAACTGTTGTGGAATTCAGATTTTCACCTGCATATTGCATCTGCTTTCAATAGTCTTTTCAACGCTTCCACTTTATGTATATCCTGCAATATTTATTCTGCCTTCTCCTTTGTAACAGTCGTACCCCTACTATATTTGCGTGCGTGGTAATAATTCTTTGATATGTAGTTCCGATGTAAGATCTAAATTCTCTTTTGCTTCACTCGATTTTATTCTCACCACCTCTCTGATGTAGTCTCCCTTGTTACAGCATATGCCAAATGAATGAACTGCTCCTTATTTCCTCTATATGCAAGCCGAAATAGATACGTATTCTTATTTTTCCTCTACCTGCGAACCACACTTTTCAAGTAGACATTCAACATTTGAATAGGAGCTTTCTTAAAATTTAGGATCGTATTTTCTATTGGTATAATTATGAATACACTTTCTACACACTAAAGATGCTCTAATTACGTAATGAACCTCCAGCTTATAATTGCACAATAACATTAATGAATCATATATGTATTATACAATTTGTTCATTGTACAAGAATGATGTTATTCAAATATGTTCATTTTATATATAATTGATATTCAATGGTCAGAGTTATTCGATTGTAAATGTTAATTATTAAATACAATGTGGATATGTATATATTTCTATTTTCTTTAAATATTT